>JAAAKQ030492824.1:0-18095 GCA_010016005.3 Zanna intricata
TTTAACTGAACAATGTCGGGTTGTTATGGAAATGGCAGCGGCCAGCACTGCTGGCCACCCGAGGGGAAAGGGTTAATGTTTCATTTTCAGTTTTAAGTTGATCCAGGGAAGTCTCATCTCAACTGTTATACTCTTATGAATTTTTTTTTTCATTAAATCTGGCGTTGATAAGTTCCATTATACTTTACTGAGTTTACAGTATTTTCTAGGTTTTTCTTAGTCTCCAACTTTTGACACAAAATCTTTTTTGCATATATCACATTTCCAGGTATTCTTATGGATCTCAGCTTATGAAAGTTTTTAAGAAACCCAAGTTTTGTGCATATCAAATGGAACTACGATTGACAAATGCAGCATTCTGTGATTTCCTTAATGTTCGTAAATGTCTTCCATAGCGATTGAAGTAATATTGTATAATTAATATAATTAGTAAACTTTTCCCTTAATAGGCACTGAATTCATTAAGCCACGACAGGAGAGAACCGTTCGTTTCAATGTCTCAATAAGAACTCTAATAATTGTACACTACACAACCTAATGTGAAAGCATGGCTATCAAGCACAACTGATACTTCATTTAACTTTAAATAAAATATGAAAAATAGGATTCTCTACACCAGTCAGGAAATGTGAGATTTTATTTTTTAATTTTAATTCCTAATGCAAAATCATACAATATGTTATTTTAGAAATATTATACTGGAGAATAAAACATACTAAAAATAAAGTAAAATACAATAAAATCCAGATAATTTGTGCTGTTCAGGATAAGACTCACAAACATATAAGTTACAATTAATTGATGAAAGTTTAATTTTAAATTTAAGCATCAAGCCATTCTCAAGACATTAAAAAGACATTAAAGTTGTGATTGCATAAAGACCTTTTCTTTTTCTTTGAGTTGTCAATCATTTAACAGGGTTTTTGTTTATGTTCAACCCAATTAATTCACACTCTAATCTCTTGTATGACAATTTTATCATCTGCAGATTTACTCTGGTGCAATATTTGTTATATGTCTTACAAGAGCACTGAAAAATTCTTCTTATCTCTTATTTGTCTTAAAGCATACCTTTTTAATTTTGTATACATTAAGAGACTTAATTTTCAATGCCCAATTGTTATATCATATTTCAAAAACCTTTATATTTTTATTTTCTATATTAACTATTGTTATCGGCGTTGAGGCTGAAATTTGTGTAATTCCATATACTCATTCCAATCTTTTTACATGTTTTATACAGTTCATTTGGATGAATCCATTTTCCTTAGTACTTAAAGTTTCTACTCTTATGATGTTACCATATTTCTTCTTCTGTATTTTTTCTTTGTTGTTTAGTTTCCATGTATTCATTTTTTGTTACAAGATTTGTAGGTTGGTTCTTCCAGCGATTTCTTTCAGTTTCTCGATCATTAATTTTACTTCCTCCTTATTCTGCACAAGTAAGGCGACATCATCTGCTCTCTAAACACTCTTTACCAGATTGTTTTCCCTTTTTTCTAACTGTATCCTTTTGATGTGTTCTTTTTCCAATTTTTGTTTCCTTGATTTATTATTTTTTCCAGAATTAGGTTGAATAGAATGGGTATTGTCCATAGCCTTTTCTCACTCCTGTGTTTACTTCAAACGGTTCCAATATTTTTCAAAAGGATTTAACTTTGGAAGTGGTTTGGTTAAGTTTTGTTTGATGTTATAAGTTCTTATTTTCCTGTTGATGTCAAATTCTTTTAGCGTTTTAAAGGGCGATTGTCTGTCATTGAAGCCTTACGCATTTTTGAGATCCACAAACATGACTTCGATGTTGGTGCATCTTAGTGCTCGAAGTCTTAAAATTGTTTTTGAGGCTGAATATTTGTTCTGGACAAGATCTGCTCAATCTGAATCCTTAATATTCTATTACACGGTCTGCTTGTTCGTCTACTCTGTATAATAGGACTTGGATAAAATTTTGTAGGTTACAGGGAGAAGTGGCATTCCTCTATCCTTGGTATCAGATTTCCTTTCTTGTGCAGTGGATATATGAGCACCCTATTTCCTTTACTTCCATTATCTCCTCTCAGATCAGGTGTATTTTCTTCATAATGGGTTTTTTCAACATATCTTAACATTTCTGCCATGTTATACTGTCTTCTGGTGCTTTGTTGCTTTTTAGTATGGTTTCCATTTTGGTTCCACTGTTCCTTTCGTTGCCTTGATAGGCAATTTTTAAATTTCATTCCATTCTTTGCCTAAATCTTGTTTGTTCAGTTGTTCCAAATAATTTCTTTATTATCTGTTGTGGGTTTTCTTAGGGTTTTCAGTTTACATCTATTTAATTGGAATTTAACTTTATTTCCAAAAGGTTGTGATCCACGTCTATATATTGATCCCTCTTTTTTTTTTTTTTTTGTTTGTATATTTTAATATTTATACATTTTTTTATAATTCTTCTTATTGCAGTTTATGATAAATTTAAAATAATTATTGTAATTAATTTCATTCCCTATTTATTTATATAGATTTCTTGTTTTAAGGTTATTTGAGAATAGTAGATATTTAACTCTTTACTTATGTCATATTCATGTATCACAAACATGCTTTTATATAATTCTGAAGTATTTTCAGACAGCTTACATCCACTTCTATAAATTATGTTCCATACTCTAAATAAAAATTTCCATAGCACCTGTTATCTAATGTATAAACGTCAGGCTGATTAAAGTCACATAATCATATGGTTAATGTTATAGTTAACAATTTATTATCTTTATTGTAAATATTCATAGACCAAAAAGATGGGTGTATTTTGTTAGAAGTTTTGAAAAAAATATTTTAGATTGATGGATTACATATTTAATTAAATGCTGATTCATTTTTATGAGAATTGTGTGTCATGGCCCTTGCAGATGAGTCATTTTTTTTGCCATTAAAGGTTAGTTGCATAAAACTGTGGTATTTTGATAAGTGATTATTTATTATCTGCAATAAAAAATGCTGTGTGTAATTTTGTCCCTGTAGTTATATGAAATACAGAAGAAATAATTTTAATCTACATAGATTTAGAATATTGGTAATAGTGATTCAGACCATTCTTTTGTTTAGTTCATGTAGACTTCCTGATACTATTTGTTTGGTATGTAATCTTTTACACTACGATTTAAAAGTTGAGAAAAGATTTTTAGTTAATGAAACAAAGTTTTATAAATAATTATTTTAGAAAATTTGGGTAATAAATAATTTTTTTTTTTTTTAATTTATTATAAAATAGTAAATTTTTTAGTTTATGATATTTTATGTAAGAATAATAAACAATTTTTTTTTCAATTAAAATTAATTTTATAATTTTAATTGGAAAAAGATGTATTTTTATATGAAATTTTTTTTTACTATTAAATTAATGAAACATGCAGTGAAAAAAATATTATTCATCCGATGTAACGTAATTAAGAAACCCATTCATTTATCACAAATATAATACTCCCACAGAATTCTGAGGCTTGTTATATTGTACAATGCATAACCTTAAGTTATATCTACTGATTTTGAGAGTCATGTATATAAATTTACCAATCTGATTTTGTTGCACCATATTAGTCGACATAAAAAGCAAGCATTAGTTTTCATTTACAATTATGTATGCATAAACGTACATGGCTGTAATATAACACTTTTGTACAGACTACTTGTGAAATAAATTGTTTTTTGCCTATGTGAAATAAATCTTTTTTTGCCTATTTTAATCGTTGCTCAAGAAAAATCACCAGTTATTTATTACAGAAAACCTGTGAATGGTGGTTATTTTGTAGTATTTCATATTTTGCAATATGAAATATTCTCATCAAATAACAAGGTTTAAATAACGTATATTAAAATAAAAGATAAAAGGAAAACTTCAACTTTTTAAAAATATTTTACATCTTTAGGACTTAAAAAAAGCTAATATTTTCATTTCTTTTAAAACTTAAATTCTGCCAAAATTGTAAACATAAATGTGAAAAGTTCAGTCCAAAATTACAAAAGAATGGTCAGTCATTTTAAATCTCTTATTTTATAAAAAAAAAAAATGAATTGTCCTTTGAATTGAGTACTAGCTTAATTTGTGTGCCTTCTTTTGTTTTATAGTTTCTATAATTAATAAAAACTAAGTTTTTAAAAGTTTTGTATCAATGTTATCCATTAGATAATGGCAAAAATCCAACAGCTGAATTTTTATAATTATGTTAAAGACAGCACGTCAGTGTAATGAAACAAATATAACCAGAAAAACTAAATTTCAACATTGTAACTCAATTACTTGTCTGCTTGAGGTCTGTTATTAAGAATTAGTAATTTTTAAATATGAACATTATTTTAAAATATATGTTGTGTTACATTATTATTTTACATAATTTTCATTTTCATAACAATTAAAAATGTTTATTATGAAATATTTTCAATTCCATTTATCATGCATCTTATTAACAGTCATCAAGATTTTATACATATTTGCCAAATTCAATATAATATATTTGTTAACTATATTATATTTCATGGCCTTTTCAACAAACTACGAATAACTAATTAATCAATTGATAACACTATATGAATAATATATTTATGTGTGTGATATATACTAATTTTGATTCTATTTTAACACAGGAAAAAACAGTAAGATATTTTAGTGAATTATTGTTACTGACTATTTATATGAATATAATTATTTGTAATCAGAATTATCCATTTAAACTCAATTTTCTTTTTTTTTATTCAATGAATGTATAAGTTCGCTGAATACTTTGTAATAGAGTACTTTTAATTATTTAATTACTTTAACATAATAATTAATTAAATTATGTATATATACATACATATATATATATATATATACATATATGTATGTATGTATGTGTGTGTGTGTGTGTGTTTATGTTAGTTGCAATTTTCCCACATGTGTTCAATTTTTTGTCAAAGTTTATAAAGTTATATATATATATATATATATAGATTGATGTTAATAAATGTTTTCTTTTTTTTGTTATCTTCATTATTTGTGCTATTAAACCCATCTTATCAATTAGTACAGAAGTTTTAAATTATGTTTTTTCATAGATATACTGGTTGAAAATATACTCTGTGAATTATGGCTAAGTTATCAATCATAAGGAAAAATCACTTTCCTAGTACAATATTTAAAATACGAAAACAGTATTGGAGTTACAAATTGATAGTTACTCCTGAAAATTGTCAAAACTACCATTTATTCAGTCCAACAAATAGCTCAAGTTTAGCTTTTATTTAACTAGGAGACAAATACCTTTTTATTTTAAAAGCATTATCGTAGATGAATAATACAATACTGGAATTATTTTATATCACATCTTTCAAGATGTAGGGTAATGTCAGTTTATTTAACAAGATGCAGAAGTATAAAACATTGCCCTATTAAAACTAGGTAGAAGAAATATTTTAATAAGTAAATTATAAATTTCATCAAGTTAAAAGATAGTATATTTTTTTAACATTTTGGTAAATATTTTATAAAACATTCTGACACTAATTGAGATATAACATTACTAAATATTTGTTTGGTAACTTCAAGTGGACATTTAATAATTCTCTTATTTTCTTTGTTTTGTAAAAATTCTTCATAGTATATTGGTGGATATCCAGTTTCTAGAGAATGTTGTACATATGGACTGGATACTATTCTCCTGAAAATATTGAAAAGAGAATTAATCTACACTCTGTAAATTGAAGCAAATAATAAACTATGTCAACTGTCAGTTGAAGCTAAGGTAGTCTTAAAAATACTGAGAAATCTGATGTAGAAAGTTAGTTTCAGTTATTTAAATAAGGTCACTAAATTATAACTTCAATGTTAATAAAATATACCTGTAAAAAGTAATTAATCAACAAGTAAAATATTAAAATTTATAGATGTTATGTATATTAAATTTGAAAGCAGATTTATGTATTAATAGCAACTTTGCGCTTACACTCAAGACGAACAAAGTTTAACCTGTAATTCAGTTATAAGTTGACAATTTACTGACACTACTTTTTTCTAAAACAGTTTACTCTCCACAACAAGCATGTTTTACTTAAAGAACTATCACTATCAAAACCAATAGAATAAACCTCTGAAGAAACCGCATTTTTCAGGGGTAACTAAGGAGTCTTTCTCAAGATACTCTTACTACAATAGACGACAATTTACTATTCTGCCCATCATATTGTACAGAATACTGGTCAAAGAGATAGGACGATAACTTGAGAGGCATGATTTTATCTTTACCAGGTTTCAGTACAGGAATCACCAATGCTTCTGACCAAGATTATGGAAAAAACTAATCAGAAAATATCTATTATAGAGTTGTTCGAGAAATTGTATAGACATAATTCAGTAAAAATTTGCATTTAGCCCATCGAAACACTCAATGTCATACAGCTTTCACGCTGTGGAAGATGCAGATTATTTCTAATGTAGACCTTCAATTGAAATTACATAGTCCTGTAACGATCCCTTAAAGCACTCCTGCAGTCTTTGTCTTGCTGAAGAACAAAATGCTGTCTCAGTTTTTCAGATGATTGGGAGATAAATTTATTTGCACTTTCGAGTATCAAGTGTGTAAAGACGGCAAGCTTGTGGATCGTGCTACCATGTTGTATTGATGAAATGAATCTTTATATGTGTTCCAATCGTATTTCTTAACCCACCATCTGGGAGGCTGGTTCTAGCAAATCACTACTGTTGACTGAGGTAACAACCGGTCTGGGATTTCTTCCAAAGATATTTTGGATACGTGCCAACTAAGACGTGGGAATAGGAATGCTGAACATCAGGATAGATCGACTGCAAAAATGTACCCAGTGAAGATGACAAACGTGTATGACCTATTGTTCACGTCTCAGATTTAAGTTTTGTCTCAGTCTATCAACTAATGATGGGTGTGGAAATCACCAATTATATGCAAAGTAAAGGAATCTGAATAAAGAGAACACAATTTATTTTAGAAAAATAACTACACCCTCACTTCCTCTGTCCTCAGTTTGACAGTCGCATCTTTCGCAGACATAACAGTGGACATATCATCCTAGAGACGGCAAAACACAGTAGGATTTTCTTCGTGTAACAGGATTTCAATATCCTCATGGAGATCACAAACATTCCATTTCTTTCTTATAAAAGGGGCATTCCTGAGACTTTGCTATGCGAACATTTACAATTAATATATTTTTCTATCTCAGTGCATTTGTTGTCATCATGACCTGTATGACTGCAACATGCACAAACCCTAAAACTGAAAGGTAGCGTCTTGGGTTTGGTATATATAGTCACACACAGACAGAAAGGTAGCCAATTTTTATTCGCTCAGGCAGTCAGAATAGAAAAGATTAGAATAAGTGATGTTTGTACATCATAACCAATCTCCTTCCTTACTATCCTCTGCACATAAGTGACTAACTGTGGTGATAGCTCTTCTTATATTTCTCAAAATTCAATACTAGACAAGTCTCTGCAAAAAATCACCCATGTTGGAAGTGTATTGTGGGGCTCCACTATTGTCTTCAGCTGATAACATCAGTCAATGTTTTTTCAAACTCCCTGATGTGTTGATCTTTACAAGTGGACCAATAACCACTGAAAAATTATTATTTGGGACCAAAAATTTGTTCCGGAGGACATCATTTGAAACTTGCTACATAGAGCCATCCACCCATCAGCAAGATAGTCTCCACTTTTGATTTATGGTTGCATTCCATAAGGTGTTGCAACACCACAGAATGTAAGATGTTATGTGTTGTATATGGGTATATGTTGTAATTTGTGGTATGGTGTATATGTAGGGTGTAAAAGGTTCAGCTACTTTTGAGTGTAAAGTAAGACTTCCTGTCGGGAACATCTCTGCAGGATGCTTTTGTGACATGCTAGTATATTGATGCTGGCTTCTTCAATTTGGAGAAGTCATAGGTAAAGAGATACATTAAGATCTTTTCAGATGCAAAATACAAACTGCCTTCCTTGAGATTTTCACTTTTACTACAAATACTAATTTCTACAGTTTACACTAGCTGAAAAATGGTTTACCATAAGGCAGTATCATTAGTGAAGCCATTTCTTATAGCTAAAAATGACATTGTAAAATTAATTAAATATCCAGTTGTATTCACTATATATTGTTATCTCCCATTGATGACAGCTTACTACCAAATAAAATTTTATTTGCTTCAAAAGTCTGTTTTTTCATTGCAAGGTTGCAAAGAATACTGGTTATAAATTTTTGCTTCTAGAATAATGATAATGCACTTCTTATTATGAACAAGACAGTAAAAATAATTGTAATTATCAGAAAGCACGTGACAAGTAAAATTTTAGAAGTTTATTTAGATGAATACATGACATATTAATCATCTAATGTTTCATAAAAATCATATTTTATTTTAAATATTATGTATTTATGTGTAGTAAAAATAACAAAAATCCATCCATGTAAGATCTCAACTGGATTACATTTCAGTGGTTGATGCCTCCACTAGACAAATAGATCTTAGAATATTAAGACCCATCCACAAAAATGTTCCTCAACTACCAACCAATCCCAATTCTCTCTACTAATGATGAGATCAATCTCTAATGACATACATATATAGTTTAAAAACATTATCTCAACATCCAAATATAAGTGCATGTTTATGGTAATAGGTTTATTGATAATCTTATATTGAAGCTAGGGTATTTTTAGTATGTTCCACTTGATTGTGTGATGAATTTTTACACCCATTTTTGTTTTATTCATTCTCAACTTGTTTCTCTGTAAATTTATTTATGGCTACCATTTATTCAGTTTTGCTTCACAATTAAATAATTGTTTTACAGTTTATTTTTAATGTGAAATTGGGATGTTTGAGGTTTTCTGGTGATATTTTTTTTTGATTCTTCAATCACAAAAAATTTATTACATTCTTAGAAGTGGCAAATAGGCAACAGTGACATTTATGCTTGTATTTGTATTCTGTAAACTATTAATCATGTAATCATTCAAATACTGGTGTTCAACAAGTGAAAAGAAATACATAAAAAGAAAATGTAGGACTTCACAACAAAATAGTTCTTGAAGAATTGATAATTAAACATATATACTTTTTCTTTGTTTTCATAGAGGTTTTTCCAATAAAGAATAATCATTCACTTCAAAATTATCACAACTAAATGTTATGGAAAGAGCCATCATAAATTGCTACAAGCAGACATCACTGAACCCTCAGCTGATTTCGAAGTCGAGAGTTCTAAGGTTCAAATCCTAGTAAAGATAAAAATTTTTATACGGATTTTAACACTAGATCATGGATACCGGTGTTCTTTGGTGGTTGGGTTTCAATTAACCACACTTCTGAGGAGTCGTCGACCTGAGATTGTACAAGACTACACATCATCCTCATTCATCCTCTGAAGTAATACCTTACAGTAGTTCCGGAGGCTAAACAGATAAAGAGAGACGTCACTGAACCCAGTGTTACTAGAGATTATCATTGTTTAATTTCACCATTTTTAACCATTTCAGTGGTTAACTAATTATTATTTATTGTGGACTATTGTTTTTAAATAATTACTTGAAGACATTTAAAAAAAAAAATACATTTTCAAATATTTAAAAAGTTAACTATTTTAACTGATGAAGGTATTAACATGATAGACCTGAAACCTGGAAAAAGTGAGCAATTTAAATTTTTTTTCATAATGTAATAGATATCAGCACATTAGTAATTATTTATTAGTTCTGAAAATTATTTTTTCAAACTTACCACAGAATTTTACCAAATATATCAGTTATAATATCAGCAACCTCTCGAGATAGCAAAGAAGATGATTTATTTTGTGCAAGATCATTAATTTCTGTTCCCATTTTACACTTCATTATGTTGTTTAAATTTAAAAATGATAAATTGTTGGCATGCACAGTTACACTAAGGCAAATTAATGTTTCCTTAGTTTTATTAAAGCTGGTTTGTTTTCCATCTTGCTGAAAAATATTTAATTTTATAAAATATTTTTTAAACATTGTTCCGCTGACATATTTTAATAATAAAAAATAATTAAAAATTTTTTAAACACCTTACAGAAAAAATTATGTATGTTCTAAAGATCTTTCAGTTTTTCAAACCATCATCAGGAGATTAAAAATATTATAAGTCAAAAATTAAAATGACTATAGTCATGACTATTTGAATGTCAACAGTATACTGAAGACAGTACAGTAAATTATGTTGGAATAAAATAGAATAAAGAAAAAAAAAAGCAAACTGCGAACAAAAAAATTTCTAAAAAAGATAAATTATTGTCCTAAATATAAAGAGATAATAATCACAAACAATTAAATTATCATATTTGATAACATGGTTTCCCTTTGATTTTGTTTTATTCCACCAATTTGCTAATCGTCTTCAGTATACTGTTAACATTCAAACATTATCTGTTGATAATGATTTGAAAAACCAAAATATCATGAGAACATACATCTTTTTTACTGGTAAGGTGGTTTAAAAATTTTAATTATTTTTTATTTATAAAATGTTATATCTAAAACAACACATAAAATCTTGGTGGATTTTCAAGCAAATAAATTTCATAATGTTTGTCATATAACAGTTTTAAAAATGTGTAAATTTTGTGAAATTTAAACTTCATGTTAAAATAACTCAGTCATAATTACCTAAAATAATAAAAATTATCTAACAATAGTAATTTATATTCAAAAACTAAGGTTGTTCATCTAAATTGCTAGAAAGTGATAATATTTATTCATAAAGATTAATTATGAACTATCAAATTTTGTACCACAAGTGAAGCAAAAAAATAAACGTCAAATAAGTATAATGTCTTACTTCATTCATTTAACCAGCTGTTGTTACATTTTTATCACTACTTTGCCCTTTTTTTCAGGGTGAAAAACCCTTCATGTTATCATTGGCCAGATATGATGTTAATCATTTTTTTTAAATTTGAGCGAATTAAAAATTAATCAAAAAGAAAAACATCTTTTTATTTGAATAAATGGATGACTCTAAGGAATCATAAAACATAAGATAATTTCATTTCATTATCCCCTACAATAGTTCACATGATAGCCCCTAATTTAAATTTATGATGCAACTGCCACATAGCAGATACAATCCACAAGGATTGTGGTGCGTTATTAGTTGGCAGTCACAACGAGCACAAAGGGGTGCGCATCTGCTTGCATCATCAAATATCCATGAGTAATTCTAATGTGCTCTATTCACAAACGGCAGATAATAACTTATTATCTATGGTTTTTCTGCATGAGGAGCTCTGTGAGAGTCAGGGTTCTTTATTGGGTGAAGTTTATGTTCATGTAATATCCCACTCACTTTGTCACACATCATGAATTACCCTTTTCAAGAAACAGACAAGATCGTTAGAAGCAATGCAACTGGTAACAGGAAGCTAAAAACAAGTTTCTATTGCTGCATTAACTGAGCGCTTATTGCCTGAAATTCCTGTATGGCTGGGGATCCAGCAGAAGCTCACTGTTATATTTCATCTAGTTATCTGCAAAATGACACACTGAATCTCACAAACATGGTATCTGAAGTATACATCACTAATTGCCTACAAGGACTCATGGAATCTGAGCAAACAAGATATGTTGAAATTTTGAGTTAACCAAATGCCTTATTAATGGCATATAGTTCTGCAATGAAAATACTGGTGATGTTGGGAATGCCAAACAAGTATGATCTGTTCCAACCACAAAACTATAACCAACTGAATTAACATTTCTGTAGAGCTTAACTGTAAAATCAGGAATCATTTTATATATAATATTATAAAATTAATTTTTTACGATAACCGGATTAGTGTTACTTTATTATACTGTCAAAGATCAAAGCAGTAATTAACGATAGAAGGCTGCCAAGGGGGGCAAATAACATGGTGCAACAGTAAGGACTGCAGAAAAGGCAGTGATCTCTGATGCTTAGTTGAGTAGTAGGATTTCAGCTGATATTCATACCGAATCTAATGTTGGTTAGAGAACACCGCATGAAACGTTCGATGATTTGTTGTGCTTTAATACAAGCTTCGTAAATACAGATCATTTGATTCCGTCTGTTGGAAGGGGATTGTTCACTACTCTCCACCAGCAGACTTACCGCATGGCTTGAACGAAAAGCATCTGTTGCAAGGCGGATAAATTAATGATAAACGGAATCTAGCATTACAAGAGCGTTGTTCCAAGCGGACTTATAAGCCATACAGCCGTAGACCAAGCGGGAACGGGCTAGAGCTCGAAGCGCAACATGCATACTCTACCAACTCCCCATCAAGTTATTAGGTAAAATATGTCCAACATTTTTAAACATTTGATCTTCAGTTCTTTTAAACGCGTTACGTTAGTCGTTGGTAAAATCATATTCCTAAAAATCTAACCCGTGTGCATGCTTCAACTGGTTCACCATAGGTCATTACTTTCCTTCAACCGTGAAAAACAGATGCATTTCGTTTCTCCAGAGAAAAAGTGAATGCAATCGTTTTACAGCACGATTCAAAATGGGTTATTCTATCTTGGTGCAGCTAAAGTTTTAAACGTTACGTAAATTGAGAAATCATCAACAAATGAAGAACACATAACGGATTCTCGCACGAACTCTGTAATACTATTTATGGCTACGGTAAATAAGGTAACGCTTAAGACACTTCCCTGTGGTATTTCATTTTCTAGTGTGTAACTTCCGGATATCGTCGTTCCAACTCGAACTCAAAAGGACCGACTACTGAGGAAAACCCTGATAAGTGCCAGGAGATTTCCTTGTATACTTCATTCATGCAGTTTATTTAGGATTCCTCTCTTCTAAGCTGTATCGTAGGCCTTTTGCATATAAAAAAAAAAATCGCAACAGGCTTTGGCAAAATAGGAAGTCGTTTTGAATAACAGATTCTTAGCAGACTAATGAGAAGGAATTATTCAATGAATAAATTTGTAAATATTTGACGAGTTCTATGAGCGGAAAGCTGCAGGTAGGTAGCATTAACATTTGCTAAAGTGAAATAAACGAGTAAGGTTATGTTGGAAACAGGATTGAGATATTGGAAGTGGTGGGGGAAAGTAAGAGAAGAAGAACCGTTGTTACGAAAAATGAAAAGATAAACTGAACAAGTCATAAAAGTGAGAAAATTCTTTTACGGAATTTTCTCAATTTTAGAGGAAATAGGGAATAGCAGAGGATTATTACACATGGGAAACATTAAACTTTTATGGTGTGGGAAAAGGAAGAGCAAGACGAAACAGTGATTCAAAGGAGAATTTGGGGTTTTCATATTATTTATTTATTAACAGAATAGTGTGTGAAATATTTTGCTTAAAAAAAATCTTTCAATTTAATTGATAAAACATATGAAGTCATTTTTTAGCAAAGGGGTATAACACTTATAAATACAAATTTATGGAAAAGGAACCATTTATGCACCCTTTTCCATAAATGGAAAACGACCATTTTGGTTTCTTTTCCATACAGAAATATATATTTTTCTTAAAATTTCTAATAAACATTTAATCGTAGTTTTCTTATTTAGTATAACATTAGATATCTTAATTACTTTTAATTACCTCATTGTCTGTTTGTAATGTACAGACATCAAAGTTTCCTGAAGCTTTTAATTTAATAACTTTACAAATAAGATTACATGTTATTAAACAGGGCTGATACGAAGTCTTACAGGTCACTTTGAATAAAACACATTCAAATGGTTCAATATAAGATTTTTTAGGCACAACCCTTAGACACAAAATGCCTGGCAGATCTACTCTAAAAAGATCAATAAAAAAATGATTATATAATGCACATTAAAATGAATTAATTACCGTGCTGTTTGGTAATACTAGAAATTTATAAAAATCTATTATTACATACATATTATAAGTGTATGCTGCATTAATATCGTAGGCAGTAAAGCTAAACATGTCAATTATACATTTTTTTTATATTAAAAATATAGAAAAATGAATATTTATAATTTTATTATGAATACTGCTACTGATGATTACGTTTATTTAATAATATATTATTGAAGCCAAAGCTTCCATCAAATGAATAAAATACAAGAAAGCTACTCTTATTTCATCAACTTTGTTTCCATGAATTACACATTTTTAGATTTATCTCATCATAAGTTCTTTTGTCATTGATGTTAAATACATTTAAAAAATTACTAATACATCACGAAGTTAAAAATGACATTTTAAAAGAAAAATATTTGTTACATTTGTCAAATTCTTCCATTCATGTAACTGAATTATTTGTTCTGAATAGCATAGCCAGAACATTATATATGAACTGTGTTACAATGATCATTACAAATATTAATAATATAATTTATTTACACAGAAGAATTTGACTAAGTAACATGCCTTTTATAAAATAACATTTTTTTTTTAACCTCATGACATATATGCAATTTCTAAAAAGATTAGACTTATTTATAAAAGAACCAATAATGGAGGCACCTGCAAATATCTACTACTCACAAAGACTGAATTAAATAGATAAGAGAATACCTTGTTTTCTACTGCTTTGTGTTTCATTAATTTTAGACATATATTTATAAAGACTGTTTTGTTACTGGCATAAATGTAATCTTCAATTCTAAGCTCAAATATTTATGTTATACATAGAATATAAAATATGTATTTCAGTTAAAAATTAATAACAAAAGCCTTTGCAGCTATATGAAAATAAAATCTGTCTTAAAATTTTAATCGATTTAAATTAGTGCAGATATAAAGTACATAGTTAGATTTAGTATTCAATAAATTAATGTTTCTATATACAATTTGATTTACACTAGCCAGTAAGATTTAATATTTTTTCCTATTAAGAAATGTAAAGAGGATTTAAAAATATTTTTGTGTGAATGAAAATAATTTAATTCTACTTTATTATATGGGATCCTCTAAAAACTAGTTATTTTTTGTGTTCTACACTTGTGCGAGAATAGTAGCTCATTACCATAGAAGGATAAAATCAGATTTATAGTTTTCAATTAAAATTATGACTGCAACAAGAAAAAATTGAGCATTTCCTTTTCCAGAGAGGATCTAATAAAAGTGTCTCCAAAATTCTTTACTAACAAAAATTTCCTGTCATAAATATTTCAAGTTATGATTGTAGGTTTTCTTTTTATTCTTCATCTTGAAATAAAGAACTACACCCAAAAATAAATAAATAACAGCCGATGTAATAAAAGTAAGTATACTTTCAATTAACTTATTTTCAGTTTTAGATGGTTAAAATAAAAATACAATATTTCTTATTTCTCTTAGCCACACAAAAAACTACAACTAAAAATCTATGAAAACCTGAAAAAACAAAGTTAACAAAATTACAATTAATCTGTAATTATTTTTTACAAAATATATTTTTTTGTCCATGATGGTTGACAATGAACTTATTTAAGAAAATAAATTTTTGAAACAAGCAAATTTGATAAATTAAACATTTACTTCACTATGTTTTTATTTTTGCTTGCAATCATCTTTTGTGATTAGTACTGGTGTTCTCACATCAACTAAAGTTATTGTTCTAATTTTTTCCTTTTTTTATCTAGGCAGGCACATATTTTAATTTGGCCACATTCTAAAAGCATTTAATTTCAACCACATTTATAGAATGTAGTTGAAATTACATATTATGTATATCAATCACTTAAAATATTTTCAAGAGAGAAGCTTGGAAAAATGTTTTTTTTTTTATATAAAATGTAGTTTGCACTTTCATTTCAACTCAATTTTTAAATTATCTGCAGAATAGCTACATTCTAATTAAATATTAAAAAACCTTAATAATACTAATAATAATACCTTGTCCAACTGATATACAATTTCTCTCCTGTGAAGTTACTTAAATAAAAAATTTTTTCAGCTGTTGAGTGCAATGGTAAAAATGTAAAAACAATATGATCCATTGTTAATTGTATCGGTGTTGCTGAAAGAAGCGATGCTAATGGCATTTTATTAAGCATTTTATAAATGTTAATTTTAGAAAAATTAACTGAACTCTCACATTCTACATAAATGTAAAGTTGTAAATATTTAGTTTTTAATTTAAAACGTGCCTGATAAAAAAAAAAAAAATTATTAAAAACAGAAGAGCTATTTATTATTATAAAAACTCTAAGCAAATTTAATAATTTAATGAATATTTTACTTTCATAAACAAATTTTTTTTAAATTTCTCTTTTTACATACTACCAATGGTGTTTCCAGAATAATAATTAAGTGCAGCCATCAGTGCTGTCTCGGCCTTTCATCCGGAGGTTCCGGGTTCGAGTCCCGGTCAGGCATGGCATTTTTCACACACGCTACAATTCATTCACCTCATCCTCTGAAGATATACTTAACTGTGGTTCTGGAGGTTAAAAAAAAAAAAAAAAAAAATCAGTGCTACTGCAGGTGGTTCTGTTGTTCATTGTACTTTTTTTGAATTGGTTAAGAGACTCTTCAGCATATGACTATTTATTTATTAGCATGTTTTTGATAAATTTAGCAAGTTTAAATTTCATATTGTTCAGACATTTCAGACATGTTGAAGTAGTGGCTTTTATTTTATATATGTAAAATTTTCAAAATATATTTATAGTTAATTAATTGTTGTACTGCTTGCTTGTGTCCTTCATATAATTGAGGGAAAGTCAAACCAGATTGACTGAAATATTTTCCACTGAAATATTTTTTTATTCCTGGGCAAGTAATTAGTAAATCATCCTGATTGGAGGCAGTTCTTCTGATCAGTTGGAAACTGCTATTACTATTTTTCATTTCCTTTTTCTCAGTCTTTCCTCCTTCTGTGGCACTTTCGATTTCAGCCGTTCTTCACTGGAGTTAAGAAAGGTACAATGTACTAAAAATGGGACTATCTTTGACTTCAAATCAGAAAATAAATACATATTCAGAGATATTAACAACACAATGTGCAAGTTTTACATGATTTAACACAAAAACTACTAACTGAAATACTTTAGCATTATGAAATTTACAAACCATATTTGAAAAAAAGATCTTAATTGAGGTAACAACAATATGTAACAACAAATATCAAATGTACTCTTTGGCTAAAAATTACTGAATAAGGATTTTTAAACCATTTTAAAACAAGCACTATTACAAACAACTCTGATAAAGGAACTGCATCATAGTTGCAATGAGAACTTCTGGAAGCATATTTCCCACACCATAAAATTACTTTTAAATAAAAAACATAACTCCTGTTTCCATTCTATAAAAGAATGATTTTTTTTATTTATCATTTAATTTACTATAACAATCTGCTTTTATTTTGCAAATTAATTAAATTTATCAACCGTACAATTTTATGGCTTGGTGTTAGAAAGTCCATTTAGCAAAAAAAGGAACTTCTGCCTTTTTCCTTTCGGCCAAGATTATAAAATGGGAGATGTTCCCTTTTTTAGGTCCTTATAATACTATCAAAATAAAACCTAAAAAAGTAGAATAAGAAATTAAATATAATAATAAATTGTGGGTTTTGGCCCTTTTAGTAACAAGTTACAGAATTAAAAATATTCAGTTTCAATATTAACAACTTTTTTAATAAATTTTATTTTACCATCATGTAACAACAATGTTCTTTTTCACACAGCCATTTCTACTTGGTCTGCTCCAGACTAACTTCTCCATCAAGTTTAGTGATTTTTATCATTGAATGGAAGGACTAATAACTTTATAAGAAGCTTCTAAGATAATTTTCTGTGTTATAATTGTACTAATTTGTTACTTTGTATCATATGTACTTTTTAAAAGTATTTCTTGATAATATCAACAAATCAAAAGTATTTATAATGAATAACAATAAATTAGTTCAATATGTGAATACCAAATTTAAAAAAAAAAAAAAGAAACCCCGACAAAAAAGCTTAGTGTTGACGAATCTATTAGTTCTTCACATTATTGATTGATGTCTGTTGAAAAGGTATTTCCATTATATCCTAAATTTTTTTTTTGTATATTTCTTTTTTTAACTACACTGTATATATATATATATATATATATAAAAAATTAATATACACAAAAGTAGTATATTCTAAGATCATCCATCAAGCAATG
>JAAAKQ030492824.1:22046-41574 GCA_010016005.3 Zanna intricata
CATTACTTATTTCATTTGAAGTTTATTTTTTTAATTTATTTTTTAGCTCTATATATATATATATATATATATATATAGTCTTTAGAAGTCATATATTGCATTATGTAAATTTTACTTTATCTTTGTTTTACTTTTTCTAGTTTGTTTTGTTTGGCTAGTGTGGCATATGAGCTGCTGTGAACTCTTAGTTGTCCATAACCGAGAGAAATTCAGTCTGCTAACAGGAATACAAGAAGCAAACAATGTACAATCATAGTTAAGAATCAGCTCCATAATTTCGCCTTCATCAAAGTTCCTTATGTCTGTAATATATTTATTATATGTACATTACACCACTTTAATAGCTAATCATAAATCTACTTCAGTAAAAAAAAGCTTGCTTTTGATCTTGTCTTAACTAGTCATAGCTTTTAGATATATAACTATATAATTGTGGTTATTAATTCATGATTATTTTATTTATAAAAATCATTATTACCTAGATGTACAATTAACGATACTTAAGCCAAATCAAACATATTAAAACAGAACAGGAGATGTAGATAGGTTTCATCTATCATACATAATTGGACAATTTTGTTCTCTGTACCGCATTATGGCATGCAGATAATGCAACCAATTTACCTTATATATCATTATTCTTGATGAAATTTTTTTTTTTGTTTTCAACTTTTTTCAACCAAAAGACTAAATTTTCATGAGTACATGAAAATCCCAAATGAACAGAATTAACTGGTAATTTACTGTTAACAATATGACAAAAAAACTGCATTCATTTGATATGGTCATCAAGCTCTTTTTCTGTTTTAGCCTCCGGAACTACTGTAAGATATTACTTCAGAGAATGAATAAGAATCATATGTATGAATGTGAATGAAATGTAATCTTGTACAATCTTAGTTCGACTACTCCTGAGAAGTGTGGTTAATTGAAATCCAACCACCAAAGAACACCGGTATCCATAATCTAGTATTCAAATCCGTTTAAAAATAACTACCTGTACTAGGACTTGAACCTTAGAACTCTCGACTTCGAAATCATCTGATTTGCGATGTCGCGTTGACCACTAGACCAGCCCGGTGGGCTATGTTCATCAAGTTAAAGATCTTGGACTTTCTGAACTTGATAAGGGCGCAGTCTGTGAGAATGTAATGTCCTTTATAATGTACTTTGTGAAATGTTGAATCATATAGAAATTCTTGCATGTTCTTTATAGAACTAAGCTGTACCTCCTGAAGAATGTTTCTCCTTTCATCACCATGTACTGGTTGACATTCAGATGAAACATGAGTGCAGGAAAGTGTACCAGTATCACTAAGTTTATAAAAATTCTACCAAATATTTTACAGTTTGAAACAAATTGTCCAGGACGCTAGGTCAGTATTCTTCCGCCACAGCTGGACCCAATCCTTTGATGTCAGTATCATTAAAGAATCAATTTATTTTTGTGTCCTCTCAATCAATGCATGAACATTGTCAGCCTTCATGTGCATGTGCCCTCTCAACAAAAACTTATGGTAAACACACTTCACCTGTGAATAGCTATGCAAAATATAAAAAAGCAACATCACAACAGTTATACTGGTAAAAAATTTTAACTTATTTTAAGTAACATCGATGAAAACAGCTGCATTTCAAGTATTTTGTGACCCTATAAAATTGAAAATGTTATGCAAAATACTGTAACATGTACACACAAGTATTTTGTTACAGTGATTGGGGGTTTGACTAACAACACAAGACAACATATCTTTGCAATTAATGTATATTGAATATAAAATATGTTTATATCTAAAACATGTTAGATGTAATTAAAAAATTATTAGGGACCATTTGCAATAAAAAATATAAAATATTATATAAAGGTAAAATATTTAAGATAAATATTTCACTTTTTTTTCTTTTTAAAAAAGCTAGCAGTAATCATTTGTAATAGATGAATCCCAGTGTCCCATCTATATCCTAATAAAATTTCTCTACTTGTTCAACACTTACTACAACCAAATTTTCTGAAAAAAATTCAAATGAGAGGGGAAAAATGTATTTTCAAGGGCAATCAATATCCTAATAATTCATAGGCTTGTAAAAGTTTATCTATGAGGGTTTTATAGTACTCATCTCAACTTACCCAATAGATAAATATCCTTTGCAAAAATATAACAAAAAACACTAAAAGACACTTGACTGTATGCAAGACAGGCTCAAACTAAAATTTTAACTATAACAGAATCTTTAAAAGCTCATAGAATGTAAAGAGAATACCCAGTAAAGCCAGATGTAAACAGTTCCCAATAATTCAAAACAGGTATACAGTTACTTGGAAGGACACATTCTAGGAATAAATAATTTAATAACTAATATAAAATGAAACGTTTTCATTAATGCTACAAATATCATCTAACCAGTACTACCAAACTATAAAGTTATTTCCTGATTAGTATAAAATTCGGATTGTTATGATCAGTTCACTTTAGAATAGATGAAGCTATTTCATTCCCTCAATGTCCTGTCTTCATTTTATTCTATATCATGCAATATGTGGTACCATTTGAACTACCATACATTGTGTAATTTTGTTGGTACATTTCATTCCACACAAGGAAGAAGCTTTCATTACTTTCCCTGCCTTTTTACTTATGTAGCCTTCACCAACTAAGTACTTGTTTTCCATATGTTGCAAAGAAGAGAAAAATTTTAAAATCACTTTCAAGAACATTTATAAACAAAAATGTTCAATACAGTACATGTTAAACCTAGAGGCTGCATTGCTCAGTAGTTTATACTAAATGCACAGTTTTATTAAAATGCATATATATTGGTATGAGATGAGTAAAATAATGTGAAAGATGTTGGTACGTCTGGAGCTGGAATAGGAAGGACTGATTACTACCTGCACATTTGAGTATTATCAATCTGTGTCAAGCATTGCCTTTTGAACAAAGTTGTGTAATCATGTATTTTTTGTTAAAATGTGGTTAATTGTTAAACGTGTATTTCTGATGTTAACTTATTTGGAGATAAAATCTCATAAAGTGTTGGTGAAAGTTCAGGGAGAAATTTTAAATTTTAATGTTATACCAGAAACATGCTCAACATAGGTCAGTTTTAATGACCCAGAATCATACAGGACATTCAGTGTACATACAGTTAGAATACATGCGGCATTTTTAAACTGCTTGTACCACTCTTCATTTGTGTTTTGCTCATACACTCATTTCCAAGGCCTTGTGCATAATTTCAATAGTTTCTGCACAACTTTTTTCAAGTTTGAAGCACAACTTAATGCAAATTCGTTGATCTGATCTCAGTCATTTTCAGCGATTACAAAATCCGAAGAACATCAACAAAGACGCACTGTGAATGAACTAATACGTTCTGTTGATAACTGCGGCATCTGGCTAGTTGGGGAGAAGTACTGATTACACTTGTATCTCACATAGTTTGCTATGAAGGTTGGCGCGAAGAGTTGAAATAGATCGGATTTTTTTGTGACACCTCATGTATATGTATACATTCATACGTATGAATATATATATGTCAGTTTTATGTTATGGCAATATAAAACTGTCATAGATATAAATATATAAGGCAGTCTTAGATTTTAGGTTAGATTCTGGAAGAATCATCAGTCCACCAAATTTACCTGTTACGACAGTTCACCTACTAGTTTAGCTCTTTATACAATCTCTAAGTAGAAAGTTCAAGGACAGTCAAAATTTCTTGGAATCAATGCCCCACTGAGCCACAATAGAAGTGGCTCTCCTTGTTTTTGAACTTTTTTAGGCGCAAGAGGAGTCTGCACAAATCCCATGATACCTAACCAAAGAAGAAAAGATGAAGAGAATGTTAAAGAAAAGATTGTTTAGAAATCAGTTGGCTGTTGCTCTTCTCTAATTAAACAACTTTGATATTAAACCATATCCACCATAGGCCATAACATATTATAAACTACACAATATGAACACTTCAGTTTACAAATTAACTTAAATGATTGAAAAATTTATTATCTATAATTTACTGCCAGAAAAGCAATAAAAATTAAGATATATTAATTGGTCTGTTCAATTTTTTTTTAATCATTTATTGTGCAATTTTTTTTTTTTGCTGAGGAAAATTATTATTGTGCATCACATAAACACTCACCTTTATATTCATTTTTTGGGGATTTAAAGTAATTTGTTCTTTGTGTTGACAGACTGATACCATTTTGAATACATTTATTCCAAATTGTTTTTCTATCTTTTTACAATCACAAGTTTTTTCTTGAAAAATGGACAAATCTGTAGGTACTTTTGACATATTTTTTATCAAAATTAATATTAATATAGGACAAGAATTTTCTGTAGATGATGGCAAATAAATCTCTGCTCTCTGATTCTGTAGTAAAGTATAAACTGTTTTCCAAAGTTGGTTAATTCTATAAAATATTAATTTTTACTTATTTTATTTTAACTGTTATATAATTAGAATGCAAGAAGATTTTTAATTACTAACTTTTAGAAAATAATTTCAAACTAATTAAAAGTAAATATTGACATATTAAATTAATCTTGCTCACAAATTATAAAATTTTAAATCACAAGAAAAAAAATTATTATTTGTAAATGTTTACTTTCACTTTCTTACAAATCACAGCAAATGTGTGTCCCAGAAAATCAAATCTTATTTTTCTAAAGAAAGATGGTAATTTTTTTATAAACAACAAAACTTTTTCTGAAACAATCCTCTAAAAAATAGAATAAAAATAACACTTTTTCTCTTTCTAAAAATCATATATTTTTATTCACATTCTTTTGCTTTATTCACATTCTTTTCATAAATTGTCTCACTCACTGTATTAAATTAGTAATAACTTACAATTCACCAGAAATTAAAAATAGAGTTTTGCTTTTAAATTATTTATTAGGATCTGTAAATCAGAATAATTGAGAGTTAAAGGTAAAGAAGACATGTTAAGGGTAGTAGAGTTTGACACAGAAAATTAGAGGAAAGAGAAGTAGATCAAATGAGGCAAATGAATTGATGTCAAAAGCAATCACACTTCTAAATAATAAATACACTGACATTTTGCAACAATCCATTTTTCATAATCCATAAAAAATGCTATATTATACATTATGTCACCTGTGTATTACAACTTGCCCAAAGCTTTCCACATGATAAAATCTGCAATCATTTCATATATACTCTAGGAAAAGGTAGGTCTCAATTGTTTGTTCTTAATAAACAATATCCTGTAAAATATTAAGAATGGCTGCACTGCTATTCATGAAAACAAACCGACAAAATTTTTGGTCTGTATGATAATTGAAAAAAAAACAAATGTGGATGGTAGCTGTGATTTAACCAAATGGGCAGCCATTTTAATTGTTTGAAACATTTTAAATGTGGTATGAATGTTATAAAAGTGATTTAAAAAAAGAATTTGTAATATATATATATATATATATATATACTCTTTATAAGCAGTGTAAAATTCAAATTTTATGTTTTTTAAAATTTATATTTATGAATTTAATAGATTACAATAATAAGCATTATTCTAAGATAAATAATTTTAATTTATTATTCATCAATTTATTTGAAATATATATGTAAATAATCATTCTAACCAAACCTATATCGAGAAAATAACATCGATTTTTCCTAGATAAGTTTTTATAACATTATGAAGCATTTAATAATATCGCACTAAACTTCCTCACAACCAAACCAAACAAAATACTTTATAAATAATAACAATACACAAATAATAATAACAAAATACATTACTAATAAAATCTTAGTAAATAATAATAATAATACACAGATAATATTATTTGCTAATATTTTGTTCTTTATCAAGTAAAGAAGAACCGATCTCGGCCGGCGGTGCGGCATATACGATATTTTATGACTCCAGAGAAGAGGATAGGATTTGTATGGCCCACTATCTTAAGGCATATCGGCTTGTCCTTAAAGAAGAGGGGATCGGTGGACGAGCACTCAACTAGTTGAATTTTGGCCTTCCTTGGTAGGGGTAGGGCAAAAACCATTAGAATATGCCTGACAACGGAGTATTTCCATGTTTTGTGGTAAAACCTTCTCCAGATCGGTGAACCAACATCCAGAAATACTCGTCGTTAGTCTCCAGTAAGTCGTGCCTGAAGACTAACGACGATCCTTCATCGTCTTCAGCAAGTGATGAAGATGATGAAGGAACGGATATCTGCCAACGAAGCCACAGATGTTTTGTCACTCCGGCGTGGCAACAGCGACGAGCTGATAGGAGTGAAAAAACCGTTAAGGCGGCAGAATCCTTTAGGACTACTACAGAACAAGATCGAGGACTTTCAAGTTGATCGATTGAAGGTTGATTGCTGTACGGAGGTACATCTGAGTAAGATTGATGCTACTACGGAGGAGAGCACTATCAAGGAAAGTGTTGTGGCCGTCCTTGGCCGGGAGGAGTAGTTTAGATTGACATTTCTTCATCCCGCCTTCAGGTCCACGCAAAAGATCAATTGATTATGTCGCATCGGCAGCAAAGAAGTTAACCGAAAACAGGAATAAAAATGGATTGAAGCAGTGCCGCGCAGAAACAGAAACGGGCAGAAACCAAGATGCTACAGATGCTGGGAGGTCGGGCACTTTGCATCGAGTCGCTCCGACGTAGATTGCATGGCCCTGTGTTTTAATGTAGAAGACAGCAGTGTGGAGAAAAAACCTAGTTGTGTGCTGTGTGGCTCGTGAGCCACAAATCGTTTGCGCTTGAGCTAAAAGAGTATGAAGATTCTGTAACTTAATACCCCAGTAGGTGCAGCCGGGCAGTCGACAATTGCTGGCAAGTGACCCTCCTGTACAACGTTGACTTGTTAGACATTTCTGAACCTAATAGGAGTTCGTTTGTGGGTGACAGGTGGCTTGCAGATTACAGTGTGACGCCTGACTCTGCTGTCCCGTTGCTGGTATGCCACGGGAATATTTGGATCGACGGGGGGAATTGGTAGTTTTCTCTTGCTACTATTCCCCCCTTTCTGATATACTTAGATTTTTTGGACCATCTTTTTGACTGCATCAAGGGGATTCGAGGGCTGAAGATCGTCATCCTGAGTGATTTTCATGCTAAATCCCCGGCCTTTGTGTACAGCAGAACGTACATGGAACGCACCTTGGTGATGTGGTCAATGTCCAACCTAACATGTATAAACTCCGGCAAGCCCATCTTTCGGTTGGGTGATTCCAGTTCATATTTGGATCTGGCGTTTATGAGCTCCCCCTTATCGGTATCTGAGAGCGGATGATATCGTGTGTCCATATTGCGGAGCCCCCGACGACGTGAAACATGTTGTATTTCATTGTAGATGGGAGAACCTGAGACATAACTACAAATATCTGGGCCTTCTTACACCAGTAAATATCATCCGGGAAATATTGCGCGACGAAAAATCTTGAAATTCTATCTCCCGTCTGGTCACCTACATATCCTAAGTAAGGAAACTGAGGCGAGGACAGTAAAGTACCCAGAGAAAGAACTAGGCAAACAAGTTCTTTCCTGCAATCTCCTCTGAAAAAGATCTTTCCTGTACATTGTTTAAAATAAATTTAAAAGATTTCCTTAAACAAAACAATATTATTTTGTTGATGAGCATTTTTTAAATATTATGAAATTGTTTTCAAAAAAGTTAAATTGTTTCCATCTTCATTTAAAAAACATGTGCTCAAACAATTTCATTAATGACTTCTGAAATGTGATTTACTTTCACAGATTTACTTTATTGTCGCTTCATATATTTATTATTTTAAGTTAATATGGATTTTTTATTTTATAATTGCTGTACTTTACGATGATCCTGTAATAAAGGCTTTAGCATATTTTTTTTGTTTAAATCCATTCAGTGCACACTGGGACTTTTTTTTATGAATAGTGAAATAGCCATTACCCATACCCATTCCTGACAGATTTATGTAATGTATTATTATGTACCAGTCAGAATAAAATATGTATTAATTTTTAATTTATTTTATATCCTACAATTTTATTTCTTTGTTTAAGCTTTGGTTTTAAAGTTCATTTAATTTTTTTGGGGACAAAATTTTAGTTTTCTTCAGATTTTATGTATGTTCAGTATATTTAATAAAAATATAATATTCTGTGAAATATAACAAATATATACTTACCGATTTACTTCCATTATTTTCCATATATTATACTTTGTAATATATTTTAAAGGTGATAACCTGATATCACTTATAATTAATTCTGGATAAACACCAATTACATCGAATCTTATTAGTGGTGTCCAACTATTTTCAAGTATTACATCAGAAACTTCACATAAGCGATAGTAGCAACCAATCTGTATATCATGATGATTTAACCCACCAGGTGTTGTACACACTTCAACCTAAATTGTAAGGATAAAAAATGAAATGTTAAGCATTTTAGTAACCAAGATAATTAATTGAAGCGTATTTTTATTATTATTAGAAACCTTAATTAATTGAAACATTAAAATAATTTTTATGTTCTATTGCAATGGGTACATTTCAAGAATACATTTCACTATTAACAATAAAAGAAAAAAAAATCATGTGAGTGTAGGTCTGAGAAAACTGTTTTCATAAAACTCTAGTAATAACTTTAATAATCTTAGTAATAAGTAATAACATTTTTATGTTTGGAGTAAATAAACTGTGATAAACTGCTAATAAACCTTAAAAAACTTAATAGAAAATTTAATTTTGAAAATATTTACATAAGAAAAATAAAAACCAAATAAAATGTTTTACAAAATCAGTTTCTTTTGAAAAGGAACAAAAGTGCAGATTTATTATATCAGCGCTAAGAAAGAAATATTTATCCAACAATTTAGTATTTCCCAGGATAATGGCATTCTCAGGTCTCTTGTATACCTGCAATAAAATTAGTTAATATCTGCTAATAATTTTGTGATTTACAATATAATAAAATAAAAATGGTATTAAATCAAAGAACAACACTATTTAACAATTTCATCACTAATACAGTATCCCATATTAATTTATTTCTGTACACTTAACATGATTTGTGTCTTTCTCCAACCACAAAACATTTCTTCTGCCTTTCATCATTTACTATCTAAGGGATTGTTTCTATTAGTTGCTTGTTCTATTAAATGCCTATAGAGATACACCGCTGTATACCAAAACCTTATTCTACTCCCAATGCATTGCGTTTTTTAACACTTAAAATTTTTTAAAAATTGATACTGATAAGTTTCCTTTTAAAAATCCACGTTCTGAATTTAGGCTAAAAGCTTGCTCAGACATGTACAACTCAGTTTTGTACAACTTTCATCTTTAAAAAATGTACTGTAATTGATTTTTAAAAAACTTTTCAAGAAATTACTACATATTAAAATAATACAGTTCAGCCTCAACCTGAAACTACAATAATTTTATTTTGTAGTGGTTGTACTTATTTAATGTGTTTTATGTTCATTATACCTCCTGTATGTATTCCTTTTAGTACATAGTTCATCATAATGTCTTCGACATAAATATTAATGAAGATTAGCAACAGCTGAAGCCTAGTCTTATTCTGTACCTGTCATATTTCCACTTACTTTTACAAGATGCCTTTACTTTACGTCTAACTGTCCATCCAGTCTACCTTCTTTATTTTTTACAGTATTTTGCTATAAATAACTAATTTTTAATAAATGTTATTTAGTACAATAGATACTTGTATTATAAACAATTTATAATATTTTGAAGAGAAGTAATTGTAATATCACTTAATACAGGCCTATATACTAGCAATTAGTAATTTACAAACCAGTCAATAAAAGCAGCTTACCTACATGCTTGTATTATTTTTAACTATGTGTAGGAGCTTGTGAATCAGGTTTACATGTACATCAGGTAAAAATAAACAGTTACTATTATTATTAAGATAATTACCTCCACAGAATCACCAGGATTAATTGTAATCTTGCTTGGTTCCAAATAAGTTTCTCCTTTTAAACTTAGTAGTGTACAAGGATGACAATCCAAAGTAACATGTAATGTACATTCCCCATCATTTATTAAATGAAATATTTCATTTTCCCATGTACCAATTAAAACTGATGCCATTGAAAAAAATGTGGGTTCTGTCTGGAAATACACATTTTACATTTTTCTGGTGACTATCAAAATTTTATTTATTAACTTTAATGTGTAACTGAATAACTTAAAAACAAATACATAAATATTGTTATTCATTAATTATTTATAATGTTAAAATTAATATAACTTTATATTAATAATTTTTTAAGTTAATTTATTTTAAATAATTTTTTGAATTCATTAATTTTTAAAGACATATTAATCTTGTTAATAAAATAAGCTATGATGAATTACAAAACATCACAGTTATATTGAAGTATACTAAGCTGAAAGGTTAATCTTCTACGTAAGTAAGTTACATCACAAAAATCCCAATTCAACTAAATATTTACACAATAAAGCAGTTTTATGATAGTTGAAAAAAATCTTTTAAAAACTTTGGCGATGTTTATTCATGTTTTTATAAATGCTGTTGAGAAATATGTGCTTTTGAAGTTTTCATAAATTTTGTCCGTAGATTTTAAAGACAATTTGGCTGGTTGATAATTGTACAAGTACTTGATAATTGACGCAGGTGTAGTCAAAGATTTTTAATAAGATGTTTGTGTTTAATAAAATAGATACTATTATTTATTTTCCTGATCAGATTCATTAAGAAATAATTCTCTATTAAATTTGTAAGCATTTTTAATAGTCTGCTTACCTTACATGTATGTATTGTTATAGATTGTGAGGATTATATCACATACAAATACAATATTACATATATTATATATATATATATATATATATATATATATGTATATATATACACTTTTTTATAGAAGCAATATTTTATTATGAAATTTTATATAACTCTTAATTTGATACTTATCAATTAATCATCAACAGTATTTCTAAGAGTTGGGATGTTTGTAATGTTGTGCATTGTGTCACTAATGTTTATAGTATATTTATTGTGTTACACTATTTTTTTCATTTATAGTTACCTTTAAGTGACCTATTTTACAGTGTCCAGAAAATTTAATTGGAAAATTAAATTTGTTATTTAAACTGTCACTATAGTGACATGTAACTTCTCCCTCATACATTCCTGGAGCTGAAGGTGTAAATATCCAATTATTTTGTATAATCTGATTGCTTTCTATTACATATTTACTTCCATCTATTTTCAATACATCCTCACCCTCTGTCACGTAAAATGAATATCTTAAACAAATTATCACTTATTTATTTTATTAATTTTATTTATTTATTATTTAATTAGTTTATTAATATAATATTAATAGCACTAAGATTTATTTTTGTATTATTTACGTTTTGTGTTATTCAATCAAATTCATGTATTATTTAATCATAATCATAGCTGATCATTTAATTATAATTACAGCTGTAGAAGTGGAAATCACAGTATTTAAAAGAATCTATATTTATTATGCTGTTGTTCACAATAATAATTACAACCTCATATGTGAAGATGAGTTACTTCTTAAACAAACAAAATAACATAAGACACATAATACTGTAAAAAAATACAGTAAATAATATCTAATTAATCTCCAATTGTTATATATTGCAACATCATTCAGAATATTAAATCATAATAACAAATACATAACAGGCTTAGTTAACTTATACCCCCAAAGTTATTCATTATAAATAGGCCACTAGTATAAATAGGCCATTAATGAAATCACTGATCCCAATTTTATATTAAAACATTGGATAGATCATTTCACATGTTTTACGACTCATGTCCCTTTTTCTTCCTATTCATTTGTAAAAATTAATTTATTATATTCAGCTGGCCTGTGTTACACACACATCAAATGTATCTAATTTATTGTATTGTTCAGTCTTCAATTACACTTCATACTATCCTCATGTATATACTCATCTTCTCATAGGATATTCAACAATGTAATACTTTATAGTGTAAAATTTAAAGATTATACTTATCATGGCTGATGACTATTATTTAATTGAATTATGAACTAGCGAATTAGTAAACCTAATCGTGATATTAAACCATAGTAATTATCGATTTGAATATTTTGGTCCTCCAACCTCAGATATGAACTGAAATTTGAATCTTCATATCCAATAAATTATAAATCCTATAAATTTAAAATTAATAATCCTATAACTTAAGATTTAATTTAATTTATTGGATACTTCATATCTAATAAATTTTTAATATTAAATCTTCATATGAAAGCATCTTCATATCCAATAAATTTCAATACAGTAAAAGATCTCTCAACAATTTATAAATTCATTATCAATATGTAATATCTTTAATTTATTTATTTAAGTTTCAATAACAATTTATTTCACATTTAACTTACATTATTAATTTAAGCTATTAATGTTATAATGAATAACGGCACCTTCCCGACTCTTCTTTGCTTTCGCCAATAATGCCAGTTGACCTCGAGACCGCTCAGCTCTTCTGGTCCGTTTAACTGAAATCACTCATTTCGCTGCTGAACTCAAGCTTCTCGCTCAGGCCGTAAACTACCAAAATTAAACCCGCTCACCCCCTCACCTCATTAGTTGATCGTAGTGGGATACTCATAGATGGTAGCTGTCTCCAGCATGCTCCCATTGGGGAAGACTCCAAAAGCATGTCATCATATTGCCTCATCACATTCGACTCTCTCATCTGCTTATCCAGGATGCTCATCTTCAGACTTTCCATGGAGGAACTCAGCTCACTTTTCCTCAACTTCATTGTCTCCAGAACTCCATAGATTCTCAGATACATCCCAAGCAGCAGTTGTTTATCTCGTCACTTGCAACAGCTTCCAATCTCTAGACTCACATGATGGAAGCTCATTCAATACCACCTACAGTTGTTCTGGAAGGCCTGGTCATTTAGTTATCTTCAGCAGCAGCAGTCCATCTCCAAGTGTCACCACCCCACTCACAACTTCTCAGTTGGCTCTTGGTCTACCACCTTCCAGAATAATTCCTTCCTGACCATTCTATACTTGCACAGTAGACTATGATGGTCCAATTAAGAATCATTATGGCAGGCAGAGGTCTAAAACCTTAATTAAATCTTATATCGAGCTTTTTATATGTCTCACTACCAACGCTATTCACTTAGAATTAGTTTCTGACTTCACAGTCATTCATTGCAGCATTGAAAGATTTATATCTATGTAACCTTACTCAAGTCTTTTCCATTACATTTCCAACTTCCATTGGAAATGGAAGTCAAAAACATCCTTTATAATTTATTTTGGCTTTTAAATTTAGAAAAACTTAAGTCAGACATTCAAGCACTCTCATCTATACAAGGTATAACCTGGTGATTTATTTCTTACTTTTCTCACCGTTTTGGTGGTTTATGGGGAAGCACAATCAAGTGTGTAAACTATCACATGGGTCTTGTAACAGGACAAGCAATCCTTAAGTTTGAGGAATTATATACAGTTTTAACACAAATTGAAGCCTGTCTCAATTCCCATCCTATTTTCACTATTTCCACAGATCACAGAGATCCAAAACTCTACCAACAAGACACTTTCTCATTGGTTTACATTATCTTCAACAATGAAATTTCCTTCCATAACCTTTGTGTTGAAGATTTAGTATCAATTACCAACGAAAATTCTTCACCCATGAATTGGAAACGTGGAATTGTCACCCAGATTTACCTGAGTTCTGACAACCTAATGAGAGTTGTTGATTTACATTCAGTTAATGGTCAATTAAGAAGACTTGTACATAAATTATGCCTATTACAATCTCTAATTATAATTTCATTTTATTTGTATCTCACAATATGGTTGTTAACATGTTTATAAATATTTTATTACTATTTATAATTATCTACATATTTATATTAATTTATTTGTGATTTCACATTTATATGCTTCCAAGAAATCTTAGATCTATATGATTGGTAGGTACAATTAATTATACACGTAAATTGTCAATGGCATGAGTACAAGAGTAATATACCATTGGATACATCTTCCTAGTAGACATATGAACAACAAATAAGAAAAAAATTCCAGATCTATATGATTTTAGTTACAATTGAAATGTTCAGATAATTGATTCTAATTAATTTAAATATTCACACATACGTGCGCACGCACAAAAAGGAAGATGTGGTTGATAAACAAAGTTAAGATAACTGTAAGCTTTAAAACTATTATTTATTATATAATTATTATTATTACAATATGAAAATGAATGTGAATACAATTTTAAAATAAATTATAGATTGCAATATTTACAAATTTAATTTACTTTTAACTAAGCAACATGGATAATTATATAAACACTTTTTAAGAATTTTAAATTTTCAAATTGATTTAAATCAACAATATTAAGTAAGCTGTTATATTATCTGTTAATTGATTTAATTTAGAATAGTTCATTATCATATGTTAAAAAATGTAAATTTAATCTTTTAGAAACAAAGATTATAAGATGTAACACTTACCTGAGAGTATTTTGTGTTGGATTTCTTACTGTTACTGAATGTATTTGAGAACATAACGGATGTGTTGTAGGAAATGTAACAGGAAGTGAAAAATTTACAATTAATTTTGATTCTTCAATACATCCTTCCAATAACAACTGATGCTAAAAAAAATAAAACAAGAACCCCATTATAATTTTTAATCCTTGGAAATATAATTGTTAATAAATATTTTTATGTAATATAATGTGCAAGTTATACTTATCAACACTAGGAAGTATTTGAAAATAAAAGTGTAATTTATAGCTTAAAAAAATGTTATATTTTATTATAAAAACACATTACTCTTAACTTGCACTTTTATGGAGATTTCCACACTATTAGCTGCATTATTTGATTTATTACAGATAAAATGGTATTAATTTATATGTAACCAATATGTAAAACATGTTACTACTTGTAACTGATACAGTGATGAATCTGTTGAAAAGAAAATTTATATTACTGCATGTATGAATCTTAAGTGTTTTTATTATTAAAAATATAATTTTTTTTTCTGTTTAGCATCTGGAACTACTGCAAGGTACTCCAGAAGATATATGAGGATGATATGTATGAATGTGAATAAAGTGTAGTCTTGTACATCAGATTAACCACTCTTGAGAAATGTGGTTAATTGGAACCCAACCACTAAAGAACACTGGTATCCACAATCTAGTATTCAAATTCATATTATAGTAACTACCTTTACTAGAACTCTCGACTTCAAAATCTGTTGATTTGTGATGTCGCATTAACTACTACACTTAAATCTATCTTGAAGGTTTTTTATTATAATAAATGTATATAAATATTGACACATTGATTTTACATGTTTAAAAAATTAATAAAAATATTTAACATGTTTATGAATACAAAGAATATCGCATAAAGAAACTAAGAAACTGAGAAACTTTCAGGGCATGTTCCACTGGTGGAAATAAAAGAAGTGCATATAAACATAGGTTTTGAAACGCTTTGTTTACAATAGCAGTTTTTTTATTCTATTAAAAACAAGCTTACGCCTTGTTTTTATGGCTACCCAAACATTTCAGATTTTAGCTCTTCTAATAAAAAGTTTTGGCTTTTCTATTGTAATTTTTGGGATCCAAATTAAGTAGTAAAATTGGCTATTTCTTTTGTAATTTGAGTTGGTTAATCGGATACAATAGGTCCCAGAATTGTTCATTGATGACCTACATAAAACAAAATTCTGTTTCGAAAAACAAGTTTTGAAAAAAAAGTACTTTAGAAATGTTTTTAAAAATCTTTTAAAATTTAGTATTTATATTAAAATTAAATTACATTTAAAATTCAGTATTTAGATTGGCAATACTAACAGTTTGTCAATAATGGAAACTGTGTACTTCTTTTGAATTTGTGCTCATAAATTATTCCGATAAACGAAGTGTACCACATCATAGTGTAAAAATGTCGTTTTCAGTTTTCTAATAAGAAATATACCGATATAATTTTTGTTTATGATTTTGGAATGGAAATTCTGAAGCTGCTTGATGTGAATATTAGGAGAAATTTCCTGGAAGGCGGATTCCAAATACTTAAACTTTTTCTTCGCTGTACCAGCATTTATGAATGAAAGGGTCATTTCCAATGTGTTCATTTTCAATTGAAGGCCAAGTAAATCATTGAGTTAATGATGTGCATCGGGTGATTCAGCACAGCTGAATAGTTTCTAACATAGATTAATATTTGGTTTGGCATTATTTATCACAAAATTTTGCGGCCATTTGTTTTCAATGAAAACCTTATGGAAGATGCTTATGCAAACTAGTCTGCAAATGATTTTCCAGCTCTATGATGCAAGTCACATTTTTCTTTTGCAGCTAGGAATTACTTGAATGCTAATTTCTCAACAAGATTCGACGGTTGTGTACCATCAATTGGCCACTATGGTTACCTAACTTAACGCTACTAGATTACTTCATTTGAAACCAAATAAAAATGATAGTATACCAACAAAACGTTAATACATAAGAAGAGTCGCTCATTAAAATACGAACGCTATTGAAAAACTTATACAAAACGATCCTAAGATGACACGGAAAGCCACCGGACATATTTTACGTCGGGAAGAATACTGTACACATGGTGAAAGAGGGAACTTAAAACAATTACTCTAACTGAGGTTTGTTATTCGGTTATAATTTGTCATTTCATATACTTTATTTTTTTGTTTTGCTATGTTAATGAATAATGTTTATTAGGTACAGAATAATACGATTTTCAGTCTGTTTTGCTTCAATAAAGGCCGATATTTAAAAGTTTTTAATTACTTTAAAAAAAATGAATTATTTCAAAATCTAAAAAAACTTGTTTTTCGACATCGAATTTTGTGTTTTACGTAGGGTATCTTAAAAACTACTGGAGTTACAGTTCTGAGACCTGTTTTACCCTATTTCTCAGTTTAAATTATATAAAAAACTACCACCTTACTCCTTGACTTGAGTCCCAAAAATTACAGTAGGGCTACTTTTTATTAGAGAAGCTGAAATCCGGGCGAGATCTTTCTAGCATTAACTCGAAAACAAAGTTTTCCAGACCTACGTTTTTATGAATTTTTTAAAATTATTTTCACCGGTAGAATATGTTAAATTGTTTCTATTTCTTCGTGAGACACTGTGTATATATATACAGAGCGATTCAAAACCATACGGTAATTTCTCGGAAGTTAATTTTATGGCTAAAAAATAAGAAAAAGGTTCATATAAATATAGACCCGAAAACGCTTTTTAGCGAGTTACGGCTAGCGAAAGATTTCGCCCGGATTTCAATTCCCCGGTGAAATGAAGACATCCTGAAATTCTGCAAAGGTAAATTAAGGAACGAATTTAGTTATTTCTTATGGTTTTTGGCCTAAAAATATTTTTTTAAATGAGTCCCAGAACTATACCTCCATTAGTTTTAAAGATATCTGACGTAAAATACAAAAACTGGGTGTAAAAGTTAATACCCTTTTGGGTTTAACGTAAGAAAATTTTGTTAATTGGATAAAAAAGCAGTATTTTTTTTTTCAATTAGAAATGTAGGCACAAATTCTGAAAAGATTCATGTTAATCACTTAAGGCAAAACTGAATACAGGATATTGAATTATTTTATTAAAAAATAAAACAGACTGAATTATGGGGAAAAAATTCAACAGCATGAAATAAACTAATTTTGTCCATAGATTGGAAAATTTGTCCTTAGATTGGATTGTTACGTGTGTGAAAATACCATCCCTGACCGTGATTCGAAACTGGGACCTCCGGATGAAAGGCTGTGACGCTATCACTCGCGCCACGCCCCGGAGGCCAGCCGTAACACCCATATCTGGGTAGATAAAACCCATATGAGACTGTGGCAATACATTTCAAACATACATTTTCAATTAATGTATTTTTTGGTGTACTAGGTGGTAATTTTATTGGTCCATTTTTCTTACCAAGGAGGCTTACAGGAGAAGTGTACTTAAAAATTTTTGGAACAACCTGCCCACCATTTTGGAAGATATTTTTTGTTAAAACAGATTAGAGATGTGGTTCGTGCACGACGGGGCACCTCCTCATTTCTCTAATAATGTAAAGGATCATTTAAATAACACATACAATAGAAAATAGATTGGTCGAAACAAACCCATGAAATGGTCACCATGATCTCCCGACTTCAAGCCATCAGACTTTCTCCAATGGGGTTAATGAAGACAATTGTTTATTCAAAACAGATAAAACACAAGAGGAATTAAGGTATCGCATATTAGATGTTACAGATACTACAAAGAATACTCCTAATGTTATAATGCTCACTAGAAAAAAATGTGATTTGTCAAGCAAAATGGTGTATTTTAACCAAATGGGGGCCACTTGAGCAGCTTTGAAGGAATTAATAATGCCTTCACTAATTTTTAATGTAATTTTTCCATTGTTTTCAAAATTAACTTACATTTTATGTTAAATGTTATAGACAAAATTAGTTATTTCATGCTGTTTAAAAATTCTTTCAAAATTCAGTAAGTTTTGTTTTTTAATAAAGATTAATTAATTTTTAAATGTGAGTGTATGTGTATTGTGTGTATATATTTTTAAGTGTGAGTGTATGTGTATGTATATATACACACCACAAACACAAAATATATATATTGTGTTTGTGGTGTGTATATATATATATATATATATATATATATATATATATATTGTGTGTGTGTGTGTTTTGTTATGCATGTGTGTGTGTGTGTGTGTGTGTGTGTGTGTGTGTGTGTGTTGTATGTTGCAACTACTAAAATTGTTTGTATAAATACAATTTATTCCTCTTAAGAATGTAGAAAATAATAACAATAGTAATAGTAATAATAAATGACAATAATAATAATAATAGTAGAGAATAAATAACTTACAAAATAGTATTTCAAATTCGGACAAGATTTGTTTAAAGATCAATCATAAAAACCAGAATACAGTCCAATTGACTAGACATTATAATGACCACTAATATTAATACCTAATATTGCATTTACACCTAGGTATGATTAAACAAGTCTAAAACTCATTCAATGCCATTCTCTGCAAATACTATTACTTTTGATTTTACAATAAAACTACCCTACCTTTTATGAATGAATTTAATACTGTCACTTTCACTACTGTCTATCAATAATTCACTGAAGAGCTTCCTGCATTCAACCACTGTGGATTCTAGTGAGGATGAAATGCTTGTGTTGTACTCTTCCCTCGTTACTACACACTAACTGATAAGGCCATCACACAATTGTGTTGAATACTTTTTCGTCGAACTACCCACTTAATACATACTGTTCCCAATGGTCCCTGGCAGTATCCTCAGGCCTTTAGAACCCTACTAAAGATAAAAACTTTTATACGGATTTGAATACTAGATCGTGTATATCGGTGTTCTTTGGTAGTTGGGTTTCAATTAACCACACTTCTCAGGAGTGGTTGACCTGAGATTGTACAAGACTACAC
>JAAAKQ030492836.1:0-21215 GCA_010016005.3 Zanna intricata
AATTATTTAAGGTTGAAGGTTTCAAATTTCGGGTTTCTCGAAAAATAACCATCCTTCAATGAGCAATAACTCGATTCGTATTGGGTTTACAGAAGTCATTAAAAACGGATCTCATTGTTTTTTATTACTACATTTTTGTTTTAAATAATTTTTAGGTGAAATGAAAGCTTTTTAAGTAATTCATGAAATAAAGTTAAAAAAACATTCGTTTTTCCAATGAAAAATGTAGTTTCAATCATGAATAACTCAGAAAGTATCAACTTTACAAAAAAACTTTATGAAACAAAAATTGCTTAAAATTGGTCAATCTATCGATTTCCGAGTTTATTTTTATTAAAAAATGTTTCACCCTCTAGAAGGGGTGGCTTCCACCCCCAGGGTAAAAGCCCGCTTCGGCACAGGGTAGATTTTGAAGAAAATTGTAAATACTACCTAAATCCCAATTTTCAAGAAAATCGATGTTGATTCTCAAAATTGCCTGCGAAAACGACCCATTACTGGACTATAAATAGAGTATTTATTTATTATTAAGTAACAAAAATATTTATGATTTTTTTTTGTAATTTTTTTAACAATTTACTCTTTTGGTTTTTTTGTATTATTTTTCATTGTTAAATTTTGTTAAAAAAAAAAAAAAAATTAAAATATTTCATCAAGGAGAGTATTCATTTAAAAATATGTATAGTTCTAATAGGATATGAATTAGGATTCTGTACTTACAGAAAATTTGTCATAACAGCTGATCGACAATGATGCCAATAAATGTTTAATAAAAGTGTAATTATATTTTAGTTTGGACATGTTTTTTTTCTGCAAAGTATTTATTAGGATTTAAAAAAAAATCATCCTTTTATTTAAATATTAAAATTATTACTTTTCAAATATCCAAAATGTTAATAATTTGCTTTAAACATATATTTAATCTATATGCCATTTGTAAATAATTTTCTTATAAAAAATTTAATTTTATGTACTTTTCACCTCCGGAACCACCATTGAGTATACCTTCAGAGGATGAGATGAATGATTTGTAGCGTGTGTGAAAATGCCATGCCTGACCAGGATTCGAACCCGGGAACTCCGGATGAAAGGCCGAGACGCTACTACTTGCACCACGCCGGCAATTTTATATGCTTACTTACTTAATAATTCACTACGTTGCTGTAGATACAAAGAAAGGCATGCACAGATACTGTATATTTGTCATACATTTACTGGAACCGTTGTAGAAATTCAAATGTTATTAAACAAGAATATTCTAACTGAAAACTTAATAAAGAGGTGAAATTTAGTAAATATGGTGTGAGTATTAAAGAAATAATGGTGAATGTATGTACAAAGCTGTATTACAACCCTGATTTTTATAATTGACATTTAACCTTTTGATATTGAAAAAGTTTGAATTATATCTACTTTTCTTACTTTCAAAACTTTTTAAAAGTCAATAATAGATCGTGTATAGTATAGAGAGTTTTGTGTTATAATAAAGTAGATGGTAGTAGTTTTTTGTGGTCAAAAAGTTCGTAGAAAGTTTTAAAACTCGGAATAACCAAGACATTCTGGTCTTTTGATGATCAATAGCAAAATACTTATATAAAATACAATATAATACAAAATACAATATATATTTCCTAATAAGTTTAAACAAATAACTTGGTTTACAATTACAGTTAATCAAAGGAGGGAAAGACCAATAAAGAATTGTTTTATCTTATTTCCGATATAATTTTTTATTATTTTGCAAAGTTTCATTTTTTTATGGAAAATATTCTTTCTTTAAAAAAAAATGTATCCTTTGACTACTTTCTAATATTATTTGATTTTATGACTATATAAAGTGGAAAAATAAATTAAAAGTGTCTTATTAAATGCCCTGATATTTAATGTTTTCTTATCCAGTGATCTTTGTTAAGTTGAATAAGATAATGTGTGCTATAATTAAAAGCAATTATTATTATTAAAATGTAAAGCAGTATTAAAAAAAAAAAAATTAAAAACAGTACAATAATTACTGCAGATATGAAGTATTGTAAATTTATGTAATAAAATAGATTATATGGATTGCATTATAGAATACTGCTTAAGAAAATGAAACAGGTAAACATTTTCTTGTTAAGAGCTATTGTACATAACTGAGTCTGGCACAAAATATTTATTCACATCTTTATTTACAGATATCAGTTTATTATAACTTAATACATTTTTTCTTTATTATATAAATTTTTTTTCTTGGCTTATCAGACACAACTTTTTTTTTTAATTAAAAAAAATAGACAGTCTTGGGTGAAATAGAAACTAGTTGGAAAATGGCCAATAACTGAAAAACTATTTATCAAAAAATATCCAGATTTGAACAAGAAAAGATTTCAAGGTCGTTAATTTTATACAACTATGGTGGAATAAAGTTAACAAATAATAAAAAAAATTACACTTTTCTTTATATTTTAGTCATGAAATGAAATTGTATTGGTTAACCATAAATGTAATTGGGAAATAAATTAAAATTGTCAGTTTTTTATCGCTATTATGACGAGCATTATTAAGCTTTAAATTCATCTGTAAAGATGTAACATGACAAGTATAGCATTATCTTCATTTTAAATAATAATTTTATATTCTTACGAGTGAAGAATGCATATTGTTTTTCAAGATCACTGAAACTAAAGTAATCTAAAAATACCAATACTGATTTGAATTTAGTTTTGTCCTGCCTCAGGCTATGGAAAATGTTACATTTACAACATTACATTCAATAATTTATCTTGTAAGCATCTTTCATCCCTAAGCACAATATTTTATAAATGTATTGACTTGTGTTAAAGAATACTGACCAGTCTCTGGCAGTTAATATCGGCGCCTTGTTCTAATAATTCTTGTACGCATTCCACATGTCCATTAGCTGCTGATAGAATCAAAGGTGTTGTTCCTTCCTGTGGAAAAAAAAAAGATTTAGAATTAATTTTATCTGGCTACTATATACTGGAGTAGAATTAGAATATTTAATTGAAGAATAGAACTATAAATAACAATGTAAAATTAGATTCGCTGTTGGAGAGAAGTCTACATTTATGCGACCATATTTTAAAAATAGTCTCTATAAACAAATTCATAATCAGCTACTTCTTCTATGTTAAGCTTACCTACCTACTGCCTACTCAGTCTTGCAAACTATTCCGGTATGGTAGTTGATGCAATTTCCTTTGCAGATTTTTGAAGAAAAAATGATTAAAGATGAAGCAAAAAGAGAAACAATCTGTAGAATGACATTTACTCCATTGAAAGGGTTCCTTAGTTTCCCCTAGTCCTGGTCAAGCAGAATGCTATTGTTTATTGAAAAATTGTAATTATCAACTTTTTTTATTAATGCAGCAAGACTAGCTGAAAGGTTTATAATTCAGTTGGATATTTCCATATGCCATATGTTTAAATTGGTTGGAATTTCTCTTAAAAAGACTTGGGATTGTTCTTATGTAGTTGCTTAACATGTAGAGAAAACCAATTAGTTGCAACACATTCTTAATTGTCTATATAAAATCATTAATCGATAATGTGTTATTCCTAAACAGGAAAGATTTCTTAATGAATTGTGAGCAGAATGGGAATTCATTATTTGGAAGGATTTAAGTACCGATACTTGAGTAGGTTAGTTTTCTCAGCTTTCTTTATCACCTCTTTTTCCTTTAACTTTCCTCTCTCTCTTATCCTTCATCCTTTTTTCCCTTACCAAGGTATAATATGAGTTTTGGCCAGTTATTCCTAATTTTAAAAATAGAGTTTATATCTCTTTTTTTTAAAAAAAAACAAGAAAAAACTCAACATGGAATATATGAATATATTATGAGTATGTACTGTTCAGTACTTGGACATATTGTGAGATTGTTGTAAAAGAAAATAAATAAAATGAAAATAGATATCTTTTCTATGCAAGTTATTAATGACATTTTTTAGATTTCTTTTCCTGAAACCATGTTGTTTTTTATTATTATATTATTTTAATGTAGATAAATTTGTAATTTATTGAACCCTTTCAAATATTTTTTGACATATATGAAAGCAAACTGTAAAGATGTAATCTTTTTTATATCTGTAATTTTCTGATCTTGTTTCATTATTATGTATCCAGAAAGTTGTAGATCTAAAGAAGGTTAGGTGTATACATGTGTTAGCAGTGGATTCACAAAACCAAGACGTATTATAACATAGAACACAACAAAAAATTGTTGGCTGGAAGACAGAATTGAGTAACTGACAATATAATTTACCTGGTTTGGTTATCATGACTACTACTTTTTATTAGGAAAGGCAATTGGTTAACCACTATACTATTCTGATTCTATAAATCAAGAAATATTAGGTGTAATGAAATAAAATGGATGTAAATTAGGCTGACAAAGAAAAATATATCTATCTGATATCCAATAATATTAGCCAATAATTGCATCAGCATAATGTAGATTATACAATAAATGTTAAAATAATAAACTGTCATACAAGACTGTTGAATACTTATTCTTGGAATGTGATGTGTTACAAAACTAAGAAAATATTAATTTTGAATTATACTTTCCTTTTCTTTAGCGCATTATGATTCTAATTTGTTAGACCACGTTTTTGTGATTTATTAAGAGCTTAGAACTAGCCTAGAAGAACAGCTGTGTATATAAAATACACATCACTTTCTAAATTATAAAAAACAAGAATGCAATCTCCCAAAATAAAAAAAAAAAAAAAGAAAAATTTACTTAATTATAACTCTAGAGAATAAGTGTGCTTGATGAGCCTCAGCTAATGAGTGAGTAGTTGGTGGTGGACAGTCCTCATTTATAGGGGTCAGCTATGAGTAAGGTTCTGTCAGATAAGTAAACCTTGGCAAATACTATTTGCTTTTCACGGCAAGTAAGGGCTTCAGTCACTAAGTTCTGCTGATGAGAAGTAATCAACTCAACTTCTCTTCTTTGAAGCAGAAGAGTCTAAAAGAGTAACTCTGAAAGATATTTTGACAAGCTGGGAAGTCAGAAAGACACAGTTCCTTAGTCCTGCCAGTTATGGTTTAGAGTTGATAGCTCACATCAAATGAAACTTAATAACCAACCATACAAATGTAAGGAGAGAATAAATGAAAAATTTGATGCCTATGGCACATAGGGGTGTACAAAGAAAAAAAAAGTAAACTTATGAAATTTACAAAAATCTTACAATAAAACTCGGCCAGCAGAAAAAAATTATAATTTTTGTATTATTAGATATAGAAACTGGACATTCAACATACAGTATTTTAAGTATTATGTACAAAGGTCTAATATTTTAATAACTGCAGGAAGTTTAACTTAAGAACAATAATTTTTAAGAAATATAATTCTTCTTTCCCAAAATGTTAATTCTTTACTGAAACAAAATTTTTGGGAAAGTATTCTAACCCTTACCATTGGGTGTATAATTCTGCATGCTCTATATTTGAAGGAAACTTTATTCACTTCATTATTATTCTTTAGATAAATTATTTTACTATAATAAAAAAAAAAAATTGTTTAACCACTTTACCAGCAACAAAGATGTAATTCTCTATATCTTTGGGTTTTTCAAACCAACATCAGGAGATTAAAAATATTAAAATAAGTCAAAAATTAAAATTGGAATACTTGTACAGTCATGACTGAATGTCAACAGTAAACTCAAAATAACAGCCATATATATAAAATACCCATCAGTTTCTAAGTTATAAAAATATAATAGTTATTTTACAATAATTTTAATTAACATTTTGTTTTGAGTAACATTTTGTTTTTACTGGTTACTAACTGGACTGAATTCAATGAGTATTTTGTACATAATGTTACTCTGATGGTTCCATTGTAAGTTTTTTTCAGCTAACATTGTTGTAGATTTTTGAATAAAAAAATGTCTACGGCATAGATGATTCGAAGATCTTTATTCTGACATCACCATTGCTTAATATCAGAGTTGTGTAATATAATAAAATATATTTTTATGTCTTTCTAGTATTAAAAATACTTGAGTGCAAAAAATATAATTAGTATTATTAAGAAACATAGATAAAAAAATATTAAAATTCCTGCAATCCAGAGAGTCTTTTTTAGCTCATGTTCAACTGCAATCTCAACCATTTCAAAAAGTTGTAAAAAAATAATTCTGTTTCAATTCTTTTAATGTAGACTCTTTGATTGCAATGCCAAATAAGAGTTAATTAGACATTGGTGTTTGTTTTTTAATTTGGACCAACTTCTGAAAGTCAAAATTTAAACAATTGAAAAAAATGTTAATACCGTTTTTTTAAATTTTGTTTGGATGATCATTGTATATATTAAATAATTTTATTTATTTGTTAACTTTTCTGCCAGAACCTTTCATTGTTTGACTAACTTTGTTTTATCTTTTTGGGAAAATTTTCTTTCCCATTTTTCTTTTGGTTTTTCTGAAAACTGTTGAAACTTTTTATTTTATCTCTGAAAGTATTTTGGCCCAAAATTTTGTCTTGTTTAATATTTAATTTGTTTAAATCTTTTCAGATTTTTTGAAACCAGTAGGTTTTAGCTTTTAATTCTGAAAGATAATTATTATTTTTATTGTCCTACATTTGTTTGAAATTTGGGAAAAAGCCTAATCTTTTTCTTATAGAGTCCATTATTTTTCAAATTTCTTTAATTCATCTTAAGATATTTTGATTATTTCTACATTTAGTTCCTAAAATCTTTTTAAAATTAAATAATAAAAAAATTTTTTTTTTCTAAAAGTGGCTTTACTCTTTTTAATTTTATTTTGTCCACGTTGTATTTTGTTTTGTCAAAAAAAAACTCTCTCTTTATCTGTTTAGCCTCTGGAACTACCGTTAAAGTATTACTTCAGAGGATGAATGAGGATGATGTGTAGTCTTGTACAATCCCAGGTCGACCACTCCTGAAAAGAATGGTTAATTGAAACCCAACCACCAAAGAACACCGGGTATCCACGATCTAGTATTCAGATCCGTATAAAAAATTTTATCTTTGCTAGGATTTGAACCTTAGAACTCTCAACTTTGAAATCAGCTGATTTATGATGTCACGTTAACCACTAGACCAACCCGGTGGGTTATTGTAAAAAAAAAAATTAAATATAAAACAAATAATTTTTATAATTCTTTCAGAGTTGTGAGCAGCAGCAGTCATTTTATTGTTTGTAAAGGATGAACTTGAGTAGAAAATATTAACCACTGATGACATCAGTATTATTATTTTTATATATATATATATTTTTTTTTTTAAAGAAATGCAGCTAAAAAGGTAAGTTAATTTAAATATATTTCATTGGTTTTTTTGTTAATTTAAAAATTTATTAAAAAGAAATTATAATTTTTAATAGCTTTTGCGTAGTTAAAACAGAGTAAACATGACATGCTTTTAATATCTTTCATAAATATGCTAATAACTATATTTAAGCTGCAATTATATATGGTAATGATTATTACAACACTGATTTTATGTAAATGTGAAATTACCTTGAATTGAAAACAAATCTCTTTTACAAAATATGTAGTTGTATATTTATTTTATTTTATTTCAATTACAGATTATAATATTGTGAAAGTTAAAGCTACAATCTGTATTGGTTTTAAATAAATTTTATTAACTGTATGCTTCATACTAACAAACTGCAGAGTAAAAACCATTATTTTATTGTACAATTAGTTTATTGAAGGTTATTTGAAGTATTGAAATTTACTTTATATTATACATATATAGAGCTGTTAACAGCTAAAACATTTAATTTAGTAGAATAATTCTTGTTCATGTTTAAATGTAATAACGTTTCGTAATAGTAGCAATACTAAATTAATTGTCATGAATGGTTTAACTAGATGCCAGACCAGTTAATCTAAATTTAAATTGGAGTACTTAATGAACTAAAACTGCTCCTCGTTTAAATAACAATTTAAAATCTGATAGATTAATTGATTAAACCTCTCAGAAAAAGGTTATTATTGTTTTTAATTTGTTTAAGAAATAATAATTTCCTTTTATAAGAAAAATGTTATTTTCTTGTGCTATGTAAAAAATGATCTTTTATGACTGCGGTAAATAAAGAGGTTAGAAACTACAAATAAACAATGCAGAATATCTTATTAAAATTAATATTCAAATTCAATATGCTCTGATTTTTACTTTTCTTGTTAGTTATGTGATATAAGAAAAAGTATGCTAATGAGGGTAAATTCTGCATGTTTGGGGTTTTGCACACTTTGATGTTAGATGACTCCTCTAATGAAACACAATTTTAGCAATGAAAATTCCAGTAGGATGTCGGTATATTTAAATATTTGTGAATGATGGCCTGTTTTCTGTATCTTTTGTGATTGGATGGACTGATTAAGAAGAGATTTGAAACAATTAATTCTACATATACAGGAGATTGATGTAATTTAATTTTGGTCATAATTGGTCAAAGGTGCAGAGAGATACAGACTTTATGTATCTGTAATTCAAAATTTAGTAAAAGGAAGTTAGATTTATTTACACAACTTTATGTACCTTTGTTAGCTATTACTTTCTGATGGTGTTTGGTCTTATCCAAACCCACTATAAAGGTGTGAGGTCAAAAAACACCTTTCTTTTCAGTCATTTCTGAACTTAAAAGTCACATTCTTGTACTAATTGGAAAGTTTTGTTAGTTTATTATTTCAGTTATGGATTTGGCAGAAACATTGGCTGGTGGATTTCAGTCAAGGATGGAGGATAAAAAGTCTACCTTTTTTTTTGCTTTTTTCATCGGCTATCGTTTTGTTCGATACCTTCCGACTGATGTAAATGATTTTTATGCAATTTTGTATGATGACTTCTGAGTGGGTCACTGGTAAAATTTAATGTTTATTATAATTGTTTAAGGTGATAAGGGAGATACAGTTACTCAGGGTCCTGTATCTCAAAATTTTATTGAAAGAGAAAAATAATTTTTTTTACATAATTTCCTGGTAAAGCCATAGGGCAACAGCTATGGTGATAAAATTGTCATGGTTTAATAAGAAAATAAATTATTAAGATATTGATTTATAATTTATATATATATATACATTCATATAAAACCATAAAAAACTTTCAATTTTCAGCTTTTAGATTTTGTACCTTCGTCAAGCATATTTGTGTACATAATGTTGTATACATAATTATGTTGTCATAGTCTGATCTTAGTGCTATATTTTTGTCAAAATATTTAATATAAAACTTTATTCAAGCCTTGAATGACTTCAAGAACAGTTTTTTTTGCCAAAATTTGACCTAAATATGATTATAAATTATACTCGTATGTCGTATCTATGTTGATTTTTTTGTCTTGATGAATTAAAATTATCCTAAATAACATTTAAAGAATTAGAGATAACTGAAATAAATTTTTAAATTCAAAAATATACAGTTAATAAAATCATAGTTGTTAAAGTATGCAGATGATAAAAAAATAACAGTTGTTTTAAAGACAGTTTTTTAATTATTATTAATTTTTTTTATATATAAATAAATTTTTAATTGATAAAATATTAACTAAAAACTGAATTACCTGGTGTTCTTGTGGATACCAGATCTATTATAGAACAGAAATCCTTATAAAACTTAAAAATAAAAGTTTTGAATGGAAATCATTTTAAATTTTATTTGTTGTACTTCTAAGTCCACTGAAATGTAGTACAAAAAATATATCCAATTCACATAAATCTCACAAAAATAATTGTTATCCCAGATAAGAACCCTTAATGAAAAGTATTTATATGAAAGCTATTTAAAACTTTATTTACTTTAACATTAATTGTTTAAAATATTTCATTAAAATGCATCTTAAGTTAGTAAATAATAAAAAAATTTTTGTAAAAGGAGGTAGGAACAGCCATTCCTCTCCTTGAAATAAGATTGATTAAGAAATTTTATCTGTGGTTTATTATATAAAAATAATATTCTATATAATTATAATAATTTAAATTTATAAATTGAGTAAATGTGCAGACTATAATTTTGTTTTATAATTTCTTGCTAAAAGAAAAACCTTTTTTCTTACATCGGTTTGTCTGTCAAATGGGTCACAGAATAATCCTTCTTCATTAGTAACAAAAAAAAAAGTGACATAAAATTATGTGGTGACAACAAAATTATGCGTGTGTATTGTAATAACAAACCTTATTAAAATATTTATCCTAACCCGGTCATCAAAATGATTAAGGGAATGGAGAGATATAACATTTGTTGTCACGGTGTAGTTAACTGGGCAATTATTTACGGTAGGAAGGAAGCATCGTTTATGAAAATTATATGATGAATATAGGGCAGTTTGATCACATTAATAATATACAAACACAAATTTGATATAGTCACAATTAATTTCGTACATTCAGTTTTATTACTCTTATAATAAACAATAAATTCATTATAACAACACACATCCACACACACGCACACACACTTATTTTTAAGCAGTTTTTTAATCTTGACACTTTACAATCCATTGAATCAGAATATGTTTATTTGATGGGTCATTATTTATATTGTAGCACTATTTTTCTCTTATTATATTCTATAATATTTGTGGTGAGAGAGGAAGGGAAAACTTAATAAAATTTGATTACCTGCTAAACAGTTTTTTAATCCACTTTCAGATGAGCACCATTAATTATTAATAAGATCATTACTGTAATAGAAATAATATGAGTTTTATAAGAACAGGTTGTAGAAATAGGTTTTTAAAAGAATAATATGTGAGTTTTGAAAATTAAAAAAAATGCAAATGAAAAAATCTTATAAAAAAAATCTTAATAAAAAAGTATACCATACATCTGTGAAAATATAGATAAAAATATTTAGATTTCAAAAATATTTATGTAAAATATATTGAAAAATAATTTTTATGTTTTTAGTTCCCAAGAGTTAAAACACTACAAACTTTAAAGAGCATTTTGATATTTATTTGAAAAATTACTGAGCAAAATTATATTTTATTTAAACAAATATTTATATTGACGTTAAATTAATATGAAAGAGAAAAATTGAAAACTGTCTCAATTAAAACACAGTTTCATATTAATTTTTTTCTTATTGTATTTTATGTTATTATAAATTGTTAATAAGATAATTTTATTGAACACAATTAGCAAATTCAAAATTTTTTTTCCATAAAATCGTAATAATAGTCTACAGATTAGTCTTTGTGTAGTTGTATTAGATAATTATAAATTCTTTTCTTATTTAACCTTGTAACTTAATTATTTGAACTTGACTTTCAACACATGTAAAATTTTGAATACAAGTACGTATAATACATTCAATGGTTGCATTTACTCTAGAGATAAATTAATATTGTGTTATTTTTTCTTATAAATTTTTTTTTTTGTCGTAAGAATTCAAAGAACAATATTTTTTATTGTTTTCAATATTAATTATTCCTAATTGTTAAAAAAGGTTTATTTCGATTTCTGTTTAATTATTATTATTAATTCATTTAAAATCGATCATAATGATCCATAAATTAAAATAGTATTTAGGAATAGAATCTGCAGATTTTTTAGATTTGTAGTATAACTTTGTTGAATCGAGCCCTGTATGTAACATGTCCTTTATTTGTAACCTAAGTGTTCCGGATTTGAATACTAGATCGTGGATACTGGTGTTCTTTGGTGGTTGCGTTTCAATTAACCACACTTCTCAGGAATGATTGACCTGAGATTGTACAAGACTACACTTCATTCACATTCATACATACTTATCATCCTCATTCATCCTCTGAAGTAATACCTTATGGTAGTTCCGGAGGCTAAACAGAAAAAGGAAGAAATGTTCCTGTAGCTTGCTGCATCCCTGTGTTCAGCTTGTGTTTTTAATCAGTATCCAATAACAAAATCGTCATTAGGATACAGAATCAACTTTAATGGTTTATTTTGTTAAAATTCAATTCATTCAGGTTCATTTTGAACCGTCAATCTTTAGTTAGAAGGCGAGTTAAAATACTGTTCACGACTTTATATATCGACAGAACTAATTGATTTTTTAAATTCATTTAATCTGTGAGTTTTCAGATGATTTAGATTATGGATGACCATTATTAAGTTTAATTATGGTTCATGTGATTTATACAGTAAATAATGGTATTTAATAAATATCTTGGAAGTAAGACTCATCATCATCAATACGGTGATCTGCTCTGAGGCAGGTCCTTTGCACCGTATCTGTTTCCATTTTCTTCAATTCCCAGCTAAACTTGTAAGATCTTGATAATTCCCATTTCCAGTTAGATCACCTTAATTTTATTATTAAGTTTATAACCAGATACAATAAAAACCATTTAAGTTTTACTTTTTTCTAGCTATCTCAATCAATGTAACTTCAGTAAGAGGAAATACTATAATCAAAAGTTTTTTTTTCTTTTTTACCTCCGGAACCACCCTTAGGTATACCTTCAGAGGATGGGATGAATGATTTGTAGCGTGTGTGAAAATGCCATGCCTGACCGGGATTCGAATTCCAGACCTCCAGATTAAAGGTCGAGACGTTACTGCTCGTGACATGGAGGCCTGCTAAAAATCAAAAGTTTTTGCATTCAGTCTATGTAACTCCTCATTTTGTGGTATCCCTAGTTAAAAAATTGAATAAAAGGCAGTTTGGTCGATAGTTTCCATTTACCCCATAACTACTAGGTATGTTTTGGTAAAACCTTTCTACGGGCAACAGGTAAAAGGCCAATTCTCAAAAAAAATCCTTTTCATTGTTAATAGAGGTTAAATTTTGACATGTTTTAAATTTTTTAAATTTTGACATTGAGAATTTGAAAAAAGAGTGGGATGGCATCCTTGGGATCTACATTACTATTTTGATACTGATGCAGTTTTGTGGACATTTACGTAATCATTTTTAAACCTAATATCAGTATTATAAAAAAAAAATGTTGAAAAAAATATCCTAAATTAAAAAGTTAACAAAGAGTTCCAAAATTTTCCCAGCTTCACAAGGAAAGTTATTCAACTATGGCTATCAAAGGGTTTCATTCAGCAGACCAGTGCTTAAGTGAAAAATTAAGATTAACTTTAAAGTATGTAAGTAAAAAAATTATTCTACTCAAGTAAAATTTTGAGATATGAGATCCACAGTGACCAAATATCCTCATCCAATCAACAAATTGTAACAAAAATTAGATACTATCAGTGACCTATATTCAGAAGTCATTACACAAAATTTCATAAAAATGTATAATACAGTCTGAAATATCAAGTAAAATGATAATTGATGAAAAAAAAAAATGTTTTATTATCCCTCACCCCTGAATGAAATCGTCTGAATACATAACCAAGTTATGTAATGGAATCATATAATTAATATAAAATGTAACTTTGAGTTCAGAAACAAAAGAATGTGCCTTTTTCCTTTACTGCTTTATAGGAGTTTGAATAAGAATGAAAACCATTCAAAAGTATTTTACCTGTCCAAAGGAGATTAAATTTTGTGAAAAGATTTGTCTTTCGTTCGAGAAGGAGCCCCATAAGGTGCATATTTCCTTACTCTCTTTACAAATTTTGACCAAAATTAAATAATAATTATATTCACATACAGAAATTGTCATACTAAATTTCATTCAAATCAATCCATCCAGACTGAGGATATCAAGCAAAAGTCAGACCAACATGGTTACATACATCCTTATGGAATTTTTCAATGCTAAAATTGTTTGTTTTTTGTTAGAAGTGAAACATCATCTTAATATTTCATTTGATCATGAAAAACATCTTGATGAAAAATCAAGATATGCAAAAAGCTTGATGTAAAAAATTTGACTTGATAGCATATTTTCTCTTAAATAATATATTGTATAGCTATAGCTATAAAGTGTGACTATAATAAAAAGATTAATCTAAATGTCTTAGAATTAATTTAAATATCAAAAACTTTTTGATCTATTAATATATACAAAGAATGATACATGAATCAAAGGGAACATAGTGCCTCTCTTGAGTCTGTGAAAGAAGGTAATTTTTATTGTAATTACATGAAGGGCTGTATCAGTTAGTTATTGTAATTATGCAAGGAGTTGAATATCTCCTCAAGGAAGAATTACTTCTCTAAGTATATTAACTCCAGTATAATTTAAAATATTCATTTTAGTTGCTGTCTTGAAATATTGAGTGAAGAGGTTGGATTAAAAACAAACAGGAAAATTTAAAAATCTAGCTGCTTTAAAAAAAAAAAAAAAAAAAAATTATAATTTTTAAGCTTTTAAATTGTGATTTTGTTTTTTACATTAAACGAGTATCTCAGGTTTTCTTCTTTGAGGTCTTAGCAAATGCTGACATTTATACAATGTTCTTTAATACTTACTAGTAGTATACTATTTATACTTACTAATAGTAAATGTTCATTATATTTTTTTTATTTGAAGTTGACTCCTGTTTGTTATATGGGCAACATTTGGGATAGTTTAGTTTACATATCTTGAGGCGTTGTGTTTGTTCAGTGACAGTATTCTATGTGTAATGATATAGATGTTTTAGATCTGAATGCTATTTCATATTCAGCTGTGAAACATTCATATGTAAAACTGTTGATAATTTTTTTCGGAATGTTTTTACAGAGAATGGTATGGACAGTTGTGATAAAATAGGTTGACATAAACTATCATCTATAGTTCATATTTTAAAACTACTTCAGTTTAACTTTAAAACTTTATTTTTTATAACTTAACCATAAAATTCTTTTGAATAATTAAAAAGAATTTCAACAATAATCGTAACAATAATAAATAAATTATTCGATATTGTAAAGACAGTTATTAAAAACAGTTGATGTCACAACCCTTTTACACTTACTTTATTGCAGTATCAGAATCATCTCGGTTGCAGCTCTCGTTACTATGGTCACTATTTATAGATTTAGAGCTTGTTATTGATTTTCAGCGAGATGCAGTTGTTATACAATTATTCACTTATCAACTGTCAAAAAGCATTATATTATTACAGTGTGATGTATTTTTGCTCTGGCTTTATTTAGTATATTTAGGGCTGTATCAATAAGTATATTATTATATCCATTTGTGTATGTGTTATGTTTTATGGTGATGACTTCCATGAGTTTATATTTACAAATGTGTAGTCTTGAATAAAACAATCATAATTCTAAAAAAATAAAATATCTCCCTCCATCAGATTAGGCAACAAAACTATTTTCATGTACTTTGGCTTATGAGAAAGGTTATTAGAATAGCAATAAGATTAAATAGAATAGCTAAGCAACTAGAACTAGACTAGAATTATAACTAGAATCACAATACGTAAGCCCTGATGAAGAGTCTTATTGTTTAAGACTTTGGAGGTTGATGTCTCCGTGGTCCTAGCATCGGCAGCTTTTCTTCCCACTTCACACAGAGTTGTAGAACACTTTACACTATATACATATCTACACCAAGAACACAACACAAATTACAAAAAATATCCTTACACAACTACACAACATCCTACACTATTTCTTCTTACACTTACTCTTGACACCTTATGAAATGCAACTGTAACCCAACGTGGAAGCTATTAAGCTGATGGGTGGATAGCTCTATATAGAGCTAGAGGAAGAGTCTCATGTTTCAAGAATTTCCCACATTTCATGGGAGAGTCTTGAAAGATGTCCTCTGGGAACCTGGGCAAATCCAGGTAAAAATCCTTCTCCCCAAAAAAAAAAAAAATAGCTATGCAAGTATTTATTAAGAAGGAACAATCCATATGGTGTTAGATTGGAGGAAGAAACGCATTTAGTATGTACTTCTATATGGATGTGAAGCAAGGACACCAAGAAAGAGGAATAAAGAGATGCTGAAGCATTTGATAAATGAATTCATAGGAGACTGAAGAAAATTAAACGGAGATACAGAGTGATAATGGAAAAACAATGAGAATAGAATATTGACCAGAATTATTCATTATAGTAAAGCTAATTGGCTCCAACACATCATGAGAGAAAAATGATTCATCTAAACAGTGGTAGAAAAATTATGGAAAAAGTAAAAGGTGAAAAAAATAGAGCCCAGAAAAGAATAAAAACTGTACAATATCTAAAAGGAAATGAGAATTATAATAAAATTCAAAGTTTAGCCAGAAATAGAAGAGAATGAAGACAGTTATGGTGCATCAGGAAAAATAATTCTATTATGATGATAATATTAATTTCTTTGGGTTGAAGGTGTATAGTTTATTGTTCAATCGGATAATCCCACATGTTGCAAGATGGACAAGGTTTTTCTTTTACAAATTCTTAACATGCTTTTAAGTGGTTCTCTAATTTTTAAGAGAAAAATAATTTTTTTATGTTTAAGCCGGTCAATGGAAAATTATTCATCAGATATGTACTGTTGTCACAGGAGAAATGCTTTGATCTCCAAGAGTTTTGTACCTGGTACAAGCACTTACTATCTGGAGGTGACTTTGGCTTTTCTTGTAGCTGGATTTCTTTTTGTCTTGTACAATAGCTTTATGGTGAGTGTAGATTAATCTTTTTTATCCCCCACATCATTTCTTTACTTTTTGTCCCTTTTTTCCCCATTTTCGGTTCTTCGGGTGTAGTTAGGACTTTCCACTGGGAGTCATAGACTAGCACATCTTTGGTGTGATCCACTCTGCCATCGGACTGACATAGGGGGTTTCCTTTCTTGTAAGTATACAATAAGAGAAAATAGCTGAAGTCCTTATCGGGTAAATCTGGGCTTCATAATCTATTGTAAAATACAAAATATTACAATTATTTTTGGTTTAAAGATAACATCTGTTAACAGCAATTATCGAAGCCGTTTCATAGTAAATTCACGGTTATTTCTTATAAAATAACCAGTCAAATTTCTCGTACCCTACCGAGTCATTTTCTTTTCATTACCAAAAAAATCGTCCCAAAGACAGTTTGCGATTGTAATTTGTGATTGCCATCCAAGAGTAGACTTCGCTTTAATGATTCCTTTTAAAATGAGAAATATTTGTAATAATGTAACTAGAGATTTAGCAATTAAAAAAGTATGGACAGAGAATACTTTCCACTGCATCTGAAGTGACGGTTCATGGACACTTTTAACTTTTTCACGAAAGTCATTCGAAAAACCTATCTTCCCGGTATATATACAAAATATATTTCGGTTCGGTTGGTCTTTAAATTAATAATATCGTGTAATTTTCATTGACAATGTACTACAGATAACAAAATTTAAAGGTAGTAGAATATTAAATAATCTTTGTAGATAGCTGTTCACTTTTTATTTTAAAACGTAAGCTCAATTGTCTTTCTCTGAATGGCATTCTTTTATAATTTTATGAAATTATAAAAAGTGTAATAAATAGGTTTATTAGAGGAAAGGTTCATTTCTTTTACTTAATTTTTACCATTCTTTCTCTTCTTCTTCTGATAAGAAGGTATTAATTATAACTATTAATACAAACTATTAAACACTATCTGCAACGTGTAATAAAATTAAAGCTACATTTAATGTAATTGTAGTTCATTAAGGTACTTTTTCTGGCATCAGTTATAAAAAAAAAATGATGCGTAATGCTTCTTACTAATGGAATAAATTCTTTTCATATAACATTAATGATTACGCTGTTCTTTCCGATTAAAAAAACATACCGACACATTAAAATATAATGAAGAAAGATTTACTATTTATAGATGCCGACGTCATCATTGTTTATTGTTGCAATCCCTTAAAGATTAACCTGTGTCATAGAGTGATAATACATTCAGTATAACAAAATTTCCGGTTAATTCACAATTGATTAATGAATGAATAATTTCAGTCGTTTTGTAATCTAATAATGGTTATCTTTATTACTTTTTATTTACTTTTTACGAATACTTGTAGAAGTGTTTTTTACACGTAAAAGTACCAGTTGTAAACAGTGCTCGAATATTTTACATAAGAAGTTACTTTAAAGTTAGAACAGAAAATTATCCGCTCGATTTGATAGTTAAATAAAAGAAATTTTTGTATTGTTTTCCTTTTTCAGTGAAATGTTAGCGGTAGGAAAACATAAGCAGAGCGGCCTGTTTTTTTATTTTTCGTAACTCATGTGGGGGGTTACAAGGCTTTACAGTATAATATAAACGGTAGAAATTAACTACAGAACCATTTTTAAAGGTTAATGTTATGAAAGTTATTACTTGTTTTTGTGCACGTAGATTGAATTCTACGTAAAGCTTCTTCAGACTGCCGCTGAGAACTTTGAGTGTTGTGATTCTCTAGGAGAATCGCTGGTGTTTGAATCTAATTTTGAATGAACTCTTTTGTGTATGATTTCTTCGTAGTGTGTAATTTAAAAAATGTGTTCGTCTAGAATGGTTTTTGGTAATTATATACAATTATAGACAGCTCCTGATGTTGATGAAATCTTGTAATATACCTTATTTAGGAGCCAAGTTATTAGTTACAACTGAAATTATTCGTTGGAGTCGCCTTTCGCCCAAATAACGCCCCTGGTAATTTACAGAGTACCCTCACAAAAAAATCTTGTAATTCAGCACGGTACAAATATAATTTTTTTTTTCTGATTAAATAATTTAGTTTCAATAAAATGAAACTAAGAATGAGATTAAATTAAGTTAAGTACAGTATAAATTATTTACAAAATAATGACTTTGTTGAAGCGAAATTTGAGTTTAGTTAGTTTTAGGCTATACAACTAACGATTTAGGCTATACAACTTCGTACGATACCAGCAAACATAATCTAAGGTTGGTTTCGCTTTCAAATCTCGTCTAATTAACCTTAAATATTAAATGGGTCGATTGTTAGGCTGAGTCCATAATTGTATATAATAATTATCTATCAGAAAATGATATATATTATACCTGCATAATGAATTACGAAATTTTTGGTAAGGGTACTGTGTAAATTACCAAGGACGTTATTCGGGTGAAAGGTGCTTCCGACAAATAATTTCAATTGTAATGAATAACTTAGATCCTAAATAAGGTATATTACAAGATTTCATCAAGGATCAGAAGTGTATAATCATTGTATATAATTAGTTTTTTTAATGTTTTAGTATACTTCGTCCCGTTTTTTGTCTAGGTATTATTCTTTTTTATTGATATGCGACTTGTTTCAGTAAGTCTTTAATAAATCTTTTAACCTGATTGGTATGATAATACATATGCAGATCGCGTCAGGTATGAGTAGACATGCTATTCCAGTGTTTAAAAGAGAGAATTACTCCAGCATATTTAACTGCACGACTAGAGGGAAACTATGGTAATATCTGGATCAGATCGCCTTGAAAGTCCAGATCGCCTTGAAAACCGTCAGTTGAAAAATTTATCACATCTCCGTTCTAGTTTTCATTTACCCAGAATTGAAAAATTAACAAATTATTTACAAAGAATGTTTTGTTATTTAAAATTATGAAAAACTACTCTTTACTTCTCGTTAGGGATATTTAAATAAGTATTAATTTAAAATTGTAGTATACTTTAATCTGTTACTAGCAAAAACAATGCAATTCTTACTCGCAGTAAAGATGTGATTTGTGAATGTTGAGCCGATCTAGATTTGTAATCGTGTGATTACACATTAACTCGTTTAAGAGAGCAGGATATCACGGCAGGAGATGTTACAGTCGGCTAGCCGTACGTTATTATTAGAAAAGACCATTATGCAGTAATACTGAGAGGTTAAGTTATAATGACCACTGTCTAACTGTAATCTCCGTTAAACGAGTCTTCTCTCTAATTATCGTGAATATAAAAAAAGAGTACAGACCTACTTATAAATAGAAATGAAATGAGAGAATATTCAAAACAGACAGCAAAAATTAAAATGTGGGGTTTTTAAATATATGTTTTAATGTATAAGAAATAGTAGGTTAAACTGTAATTAAAATAATAAGAAATGTTTATTAAATATTGTTTATTCATGTCTGTAATATCAGTTATAAAATTCAATATTTTAAATATTAAGAAATACATACTTTATAAAATTAAATAATTACTTCATTTTTTTTATACACAACGAGATGCTATGTACAAGTTATTATTTCCTGTTGTGTTAATTAACAAAAAACTAACAATGCGATGCATTGAATCCTTGATTACATGTGGTAATTGGACTGTGTTTGCCTTGGATTACGAGAGACTCAGTTTTACAGAAATTTTCGCTTGAAGTGATTTTTTTTTAAATTTTTTAAGCGATAAGATCCCTCTATAGTAAGATAAAAATGTTATAAAATGAAGCGTACAGAAATACTAAACTTATTCGGTAGTTAAAAAAAAAAAAAACATTATAATTCAATTTCCCGTATATCAATCGATGCTAATATGAATTTTCCAGAATAGAAAGGGGTACATTTTATTTTGCATTATCTTCCAAAGGTCTTTACGATTATGACGCGTGTACAACTCCTGAAATAAAAGAGGCACCAGTTAAAATACCTTTCTGTGAGAGTAATGATGTTCAATATACAGCTATTGTAAGTTGTACATAATAAAGGTGACGCTTGTAATATTGAATATCACCGGCATTCTAGTCGGCTTGGCTTGATGGTACGAAGGCGATTAGCTACAATCGTTTCTGTTGCAGCAATTAAATATACATGATAAATATTGAAATTCCAAATCATACGAGAACTTCGCCCTCGTTATATTACTAACTGAATAACAATTAAAAGTAACATAAATCAAAAATAATTAGCAGGAATGGCCTGTTTTCAGAAATAATTGCAAGAAAATTTCATTGAAATAGGTTAATCCACTCTGAAAATATCAAGAAAAATGATAACCGATTAAAAAGTAAAAACGGGGTTATTCCCCAATCTCTGAATGCATGCACAAATACATAAAGTAACACCGGTCTTATCAAGGAGCATTAGTAGTGGGTTGGTTTGTTGCTGTATGTGCTCACATTTTTATATTACATATAACTGCCATCTTGCGGAAAAAAATTGAACTAACAGTTGTGTAATAAATGATATTATGTACTATAAACAGTACTTGTTTACATTGACATTTATTATACGTATTATTTTTTACATTTCGTTAAAAAAACTATTGTAGACGTAAGTTTTTTGAAATTTTATAAAAATAAATAAGTATAGAATAAATTTTAAGATAAACAACGTACTGTTTATAGTACACAATACAATTTGTTAGCCGCAATTTGTTATCTCTCGCAATTTATGACGGGACACGGCTGCTTTAATAACTATTTACATCGCTTCAAGCTGAGAGCGAGTCCGC
>JAAAKQ030492847.1:7047-21215 GCA_010016005.3 Zanna intricata
TTATTTATTAATACTTTTTTTTATATTTTTAAATGGTATCACTATTGATGTAATTGGTGATATTGGGATTAGTTGTAAGTTTTTTTTACCCTCTACAAGAATAGAACCCTGGACTTTCTGTTTAGCAGAAAAATACTGCCTTTTATCGATATGGCCTATTATAAATTATAAAAAGATATTTACTTTTAAATTATTATTAAATAATTTCCTTCTGAAACTATAATAATTTTCAAACTTTCTATTAAATGATTTGCTTGTTCATTTGTTCAGTTTCGATGGATGAAAAATACAGTTTTATTACAGCAAAAATAATTTGTTTTCTAAAATTATAACTTGATTTCTATCGGTACAGTATTCTAGTGTTGTTTGTTTAACTTGTACTTAAACATATAATTTTAAACGTAAAATAAATTGTTTGCCTACTGTTTGAAAAATATGTTTATTATATGATGTATTTACTAGCTGAAAACAGACTTTTAAGAAATGTCTTAAATGTAAAGTTTATAGATTTTTTTACTGCCGATTTGTATAAAATAAAATAATTCGTCAACAAAAAGAGGAAGCTGTTTGTTTTAAAATAGACATCGCAATAAAATTATTTTTTGTTATTACAAATAATTCATCTGTATTTTGTAACTTTTATATTTGTTTATTCCGTCACTTATTTTTATACCTCCGATGAATAACCTATGCTTACAATTTATGTCAGGTTTTTATATTCATAAGAAATGCTATTTTTTAATTTTAAATAAATAATTACTTCAAATCAAAAAATAAGTTTATTCTAATTGTTGATTTTTTTCCAAATTGCATTTACTTGTATTTACAATTTCTTTTAACTGTAGAATTTGCAAAATTAAATTATTTGTGTTATATTTTTTTAGATGTAAAGTATTATACAGAAAGAGCAGTAAAGAAATGTTATCTTAAGGTATTTTGTTTAGTTTACATAGCTATCGACTGACGGAATCTTACTGATGGATAACCATGTTGTCCAATCTATCTATGTTCGTTGTATCAAAATGTCACTCGAACTATTTATAGGAAAAAAAAATTGTAGTTTCCCTGTTGCATATAAGTACCGCTTTGAAAAAATAACTTCCAATATTTCACAAAATAAAAAAAATAAAAATAAAAAAAAAAATTGGGGATCCCGTAATAAAATAAAGAGATAAAAACGTTACCTTTTTTTTTAAACCTCGACTAGACAGGTACCAAATAAAGGATAACTAACTAATCAAAATGATTTTCAATCGGCTATGAAGAATTATTTTGTCGTAATATTATCTGGGACAACTTATCACAATGCCACAATTCACACTTTGTGGGAATTAATATTCTTATCAACATTTAAATATTTGTAAATGTATTACTGACTAAAAGAGCAATATCCTTTTTAACTCAATATTTTGGTATTTTATGTTTGTGACGCAGTTAGGATCGTAGGCATTTTCATACTTTTATGGAATTTTCTATTATTAAGTTTCCGTTCGGCAGACTGTGCGACTTTTCCACCACGGGTTGTCTAGTAACAACCCTGTGGTGAATTGTACTAGACTAACCCACCACGGATCGATCTAATGGTTAAACTCGTCATCGAAAATCAGCTGATTTCTAAGTCGAGAGTTCAAATTCTAGTAAAACCAGTTAATTTTATACGGATTTGAATACAAAATCGTGGATACCAGTGTTCTTTGGTGGTTGGGTGGCTTAACCACACATCTTAGGAATGGTCGACCTGACTCTATACAAGATTCATTTAAATTCATACATATCCTCCTCAGTTATCCTCTGAAATAATACCCTTTTTCTGGAGGCTAAACAAAAAAAGAGAAAGAGAGGCTGTGCGACGTATGTTTAATGATATTTTATAAATACTTCGCTATAAAATGGCGGTCTGTACAGCTATTGATTCCTGATTGATAAGCTGCCTTGTCGTAAATGCCCTTTAAAATATATTAATAGTAATTATTAGCTCTGTGATGTGAAGTTTAAATAGATATATAAGGTTTATCTAAGTAAAAAAATTTGTATGTAAGAGGAATACGTTACAATCATCACTATAGAATATGTGCGATGCAGTAAGGTTATTTTTAAAACAAATTATACTTTCTACACTGTACATATGTGATCTTTATACATAATGAAGGTAAATCCTGTTCTGAATATTGTGTAAAAGAGGACTTTGATGATTTGTTGTCATAGTAATGAAAATTATCTGGAAAGAAGTCTATATATTTAAAAAAATTTCTAATCGCTATTTATTACTTTCCTGGAAACATAGATCTTGAGGTAATTTGCAAAAAGGAAAATATGATAATCTGTAAAAAAGGAAATCCAAATAATAAATAAATTGGTGGGATTATGTTCGTACGTACGAATGTACGTATGCTGGTGTGTTTGAAAATTAATGATTTTTGAATATATTAACTGATTTTTATGACACTCAAAGAAATTCGTATATATGGACAATTTGTTGGTAACATTTTGGAATCAATGTCTCCAGGGATTGGGGTAGATACTTTTTTGGGGTCAATTTTCTCATAATTTTGCATACATAACCCCACTTTATATTAAGCTCAGTACATGTTTACAATATTTTTTATTTTAAATTTCACCTGTTCACCAAAAACCGAAAAAAGGAATCGTTTTATTTATTGCAATAATTTTATTTTATTTATTTATTTTTTTAATGTCTTTCTAGGCGTTACAGAAGTGAAAGTTACCCCCCAAAAATAATTTAGAAGCAATATTAGGGATGGAGGTGCTGATAAAAGTTTAAAAAACATAATTTTTTAAAAGCTTAATTAAGTTAGTTAAACTTTTTTAATTTTTAGGTAACTTTTCCATTTATCATTATTTTTCTACTGCTTAAAAATGCAAATTTTTATAACTATGCACAGTTTTTTAAAACGCACATTCAGAAAAATATTGTAACTTTATTTTGATTTTGTCAGACGTTCGTGTTAATTTTTAAATTGCCATTGTAATGAAAATGAATATAATCTCGATTTAACTTATCTATTTATACGCTTTTTTATCACTTTATGCACTCGCATCTTTAAATTTTTTAGATCTTAATCAGCGTTAATTCAAAATTCTTTGACTGGAGTACAACAAATTTTCCACAAAGAATGTACCCGATTTTTTGTGATAACATTGATATCTCGGTTTCAAGCACTGTTTTCGTGTCTCCAAGAAAATATTAATTATTATTACTCTGTTTTAAGATGCAAACGGAAGTCAGTTTTATTTAAATTTATTTATAATTTATTAACGTAAAAATATTATATAATTTATTCTACGATATTTCATATTAAAATTTTAACGAGTAAGATTTTTGTTGTTATCATAGCGTATAAATAGGCTATGTTCGTTACATATTTGAATTATCAAACAACATTTTTTTTTTCTTTGAGCGTTCGGAATGTATTATTTTTGGACTAGTGTTCTGCAGTTCTGCAAGATGATATTCATTCTTGTATGTAAAAGGCAAAGCAAGATGAGCCTTGTAGTGGATTTTTCAGATCCGACTGCAAGGATAACCTTTTTTTTTTTTAACCACCGTTAAGGTACATCTTCATAGGATGAGATGAATGAATTTTAGCATGTGTGAAAAATTCCATGCCTGACCGGGATTCGAACCCGAGTCTTCCGGATGAAAGGCCGAGACGATACCACTCACGCCACGGAGGCCGGCTCTCGCATACGGTATTGATGGCCTTCTTTTATTTTTACCTGGTATTTGAATTGGGGTTACTTCTTCCGCAAAACTTCTCTTCAGTTTTGTGCCTGATGTACGTAGGCCATCCCGAATTAATATTTCAACAAATACTGTTAGTCGTTAATATAAAATTTCCATTACAATCCTTTAATGAATTTTTATGAATGGAAACCTTGATTTTGTAGCTTGAAAGTGGCCTTTGGAGCTTCATAAGTATTAGTAAGTTCTATAGTTTTTCTTTTTTTTTTTTTTTTTTTTAATTAATGTATCTGTAATAGACTGTAACAGTTTACCTAATTAAAAAAAAAAGTTTATTTTTATTCAGTTTATAATTATTTATTTAACGTTGTTTATTCTGTTTTGTTTTTTCTCCTATCAATTCTAGCATTCTCTAAAAAAATTTCTATTGATTCGACTTATAATTATTTATTCTCTTATCTTTTTATTAAACCGTAATCCTTTATTGAGAATAGATAATGTACATACCGTAATTAATTGCTTCTCAGTATAATGGATATCTTAAATATTTGCTTCATACTTTCCATCCCTGTCAACATCTCTGTCTCATTTATGTGATCCAAACTCTTTTTTTTTTCTTATCACCGGATCATTTGTTATTTTTAAAAATTAACTACTTCGTTTTTGGGAATAACTTCAACTTCGTCAGGTTACCTGTAATTTTTTTTTTGTTATGAATCCTGATTTCTTTTTGTTTTTATTTTTTTTTAGTTAAATGTTAACATTTTTTTATACATTTAAAATAAATGTATGTTTAAATTTTTTTATATATTTAAACTTATATATATATATATATATATATAGTGAAACTTTTATTAATATTTTTCACGCATAATATTATTTCGAAACCGCGTGATATAAATTCTATATCTTGTTTTGAAGAAGTATCATTTAACACTTCACTTTTTTGAAGTGAAAAAATGTTTTGTTTTTGATAGTAAAAATACGTCTACACTCTGCCTCTTTGTTTTCTTCAAATAGACGCGTATAAGTACTTTTAACTGGTGTTAACTGATAAATTGTTTAATACCTGGTATACAAAATTCGGTGCATCGTTCTACAGAGGTAACAGGGGATACAAAAGTACGTACGTAAAGAGGTAACCGCATAGCCTTCCTTTATGTGACTCATCCTTGTACAAATAAATTTTGGATATCTTGTGTTACTGTAATCTGTTTTTACTAAAGTTTAGGATCAAATGAAAATAACTGTGAAATGTTTTTTGTTTTTTTTTTTTGAACTTCATTTTGATTGTCTTCTTGTAATTTAATCAATTCTTGTTTTATTACGATGACAACATCGTAATATCGGTTAACGCGCATACGCACACACACACACACACACACACACACGCACGCGCTCGCGCATATATATATATATATTTATATTAGTGCTTTCAGTAAAGTTTAATAATGTTTTATAGTGAATAGTTATTCTGCTAATAAATATATATACAGTATATATAAAAAACAAAATTGTGAAAATTTTGTTATTTTTAACTGTTTTTATTATTTATATTAAAACGTTAACGCTTATTGAATTATGAATAATTTTATAATCGATTTATATATAAAAATATTCATACGTATGTTATTATATATAAATTGTATTGATATTACATTAAATCGTAATAATATTTATATTATTATTTTTATATATAAATTTCAGGTAATAATTTACTGTACTTTACTTCATGTTTATTTATATTAAATAATTAATATGATATATGGAATCACACTATTTTTTATCATATAATTAATTAATTGTGTAGTTTGTGATGCTGCTCGATCAAGATTTTACTATCACTTTTCTTGATCCAGGCAGCAAAATGCTGGTGCACTTCTTTTTCCTCTCTAGGTAGTGTAATTAACCATTCCTGACGTGAATTGTATAATTATGTACCGATTAATAGTATTGTAACAAAATAATTATTATGTTAAAACTGTTTTAGAAATTGGAGATTAAACAGTAAGGAAAACTCTTTCCTAAAATTAAAAGTATCTTTATTTTTAATTGCACTCAATTTTTAAAATTTTTAAGGTTGTACATAATTTCTTCAGTTATCCATTATTTTATTATCCGTTAAGGAGCCATTTACAACCCTTACGGATTTTTTAACCTATAGTTTTTATTTTTTTGTTATCCGTTAAGGGGCCTTTACACCCCTTATGGATTTTATGATGCTTTATCGTATAGTTAAATTTTTATTTATTTTATTTTTAAGATTAAATTTGTGATATTAGTTGTAAGTTTTACATTGTGTTAGTTTTAAGTTTTAAATCGTACCTCTTATGTGATATTAGTTTTAAATTTTAGTCTACGTGTTTAATTTTAATTTACTTTTAGTTTTTAACATTTTAACTTTCTATCCACTGTGATATTAGATGTAAGTTTTAGTGATTAATTTTATTTATTTATTATTATTTTTTTTATATATTAATTTTAATTTTATTTTTAATCCGGGCGATAATAACATGACATAACATTTTTTTTGGTGGGCAAACAACGTTGTTGTTTGCCCACCAAAAAAGAAAAAAGAATTTAAATAATTATTTAGCCATAATTTTATTCTGTTTTATTCTTTTTTTTTTTTGTTTTATGTTTTGGTAATATTTTGTAAATAAACATCAAGGGAACTTGTTTGTATCATTATTATTATTAATATATTTTCGTTACAAACCGGTGCAATATTAAAATGTCGCTTTTATTAAAACATATTAATTTATTCACTTTTGTATTATTTTATTTAACCACTTATTATTCCCATATTTATTTACTATAATTTTAATGTTACGTTATGGATAATACAATGCATTTATTTATGTTAAAATGTTGTTATTTTAGTATAATTTATTTAGAGACTACAACGGTGATTAAAATAATACTAATAAATAATGATTGCTTATTATTGTGAGCATTATTTATATTTGCTTTTAATTTGACCTATAAATAATATAGTTATTTATATAGTAATATAATTATTCATGTAATAATATAGTTAATGAAGTAGTCGAATGAATTCTAAATATCATACTTATCATGCTTCACTTCCATTGGAAAAAATATTTTTACTTACGTTAAAAATGAAGACGTTCAGGTGATCCGAGATAAAACACTTTTTAAAAACGCATGACTAAAAAAGCCCTATGCGGCATGAAATTAAAACTTATCTTTGAAGATTGTATATCTTACGAAATACTTGATGGAAAATTTTGAGCTATTAATTACACAAACCTTTTTTTTTGGCCGTTTTCTCAAATGTATAAATAGGGAACATGCATTTTAAAATTATATTTAATTTAATAAAAAAATCAGATTTGTAAATTTTTATTAATCTTCATCATTCCGTACAATATTTCTAATATTCTCGAATAGATTAAAAGGAACGGTCGAAATAAACTAATTGACGTTACAGTTAAAAAGGTTAAAATCTCAACAAATTGTAGTCATAATTAAAAATAGTATTAGTAATCGCTCCTTCACGTACGACGGTCCACGAGGCACAGTGTTATTTCTCTTAGTATCTATAAGAAGATTGGTATTGCAAGAAAGTTTTTTTTTATTAATTTGTGGCCGCAAGAATTGTTGTAATTATGATTAGCTACACTTTGTATTGTTTTTTTTTTTCGAATTTTTAAGATTTTACATTCGTATGAAGAATTATCTCGAAGACCGATTCATGATGAAGATTAAATATCAGCGCATTAAATCGTCAAAAGAATATTGAAATTATAAGAAAACCGTAGAATTCATTCTTAACTGAAAATATATCTGGAACTGTACTATTTCATTTTATGGCATTTCGGGATTTATTTCGCTGCATAAATGCGCTAGAAAAAATACATGTATTAATAAAGAATTATTATATTATGAAACGAGTCCTTTTTTTATAATTAATAATTACAATAAAATCGATTGCGTTTACTAATTTTAAATAAACACTAGTAATTAACAAACAACTTGTGTACTAAGTGTAAAGGATAAAAAAAAAAAGAGTAAATATTTTAAAGAATTTAAAAGTGATTGGGAACCTGCCTCAGGGGTTATTTTATCTTATTTATTTATTTTTACCTTATTTTATCTCTTGATATAGGCGTATAGTTGGTGGAGGAGGAGGTTAACAGTGTTACTATATTATGTTTGGAAAATAACGTTTGTTTTTAAACCTTAATAATGATTCGTTTCGTATTTTAGACAAGTGTGTTTTTTTTTTTTTTTTTTTGTAAAGAACCGACTACCATTTTATTTTCCACAAAAACAATTATATTTTACAAAATTTTTCAAAGTACGTGTGATAAAATTTATGTAAAGTTTTCAGTAAAGTTTAGCTACATTATACTATAAAAATAATGTTATATAATGAATAGTTATTATGCAAAAAAATATATATAAAAAAACAAAATGGTGAAAGTTCTATTATTTTTAGCCGTTTTTATTACCTGTATTAAATTGTACAGAACAGTAAAATAAAATTTTTGCATAATTTAATAAAAGGGGTAATAATAATTGACGTTTCATCTCTAGAAATCTTCCCTTAATAGAATATCGTGCAAGTTTTATTTATTATGATATAAATTCAAAGATAACGCCATTCCTTTACACAGGTACATTTTTTTACGTATTTATTCTTATTGTTATTATTATTTTAATAAGAGTTAGAATAATGATGTTACCTTTTATTCCGGAAGGGATTTACACTGTCCTACTTTAATGCCTTCTCTTCTTCTTTAGTAATATTTCAAATAAGTAGGCCCCGACCGAATTGATATGATACGAAAGTAAATTCAGGTTTACTACTTTTATTTTCATTTGAATAAACCTAACATTTTATGAGAAGTGATTTAATTTCACTTTCAGAATTCACTTATTGCCTGTCATTGATTTGATAGTTTTTTCCTTCACTTTTATTTTAATAAATGTTTATAGTACTTTACAAACCGATTGAATGAAATAATCTTGTTTAGCAAATAGTTTAGTTATATTATATTTGTTTATGCAACACTTGAGAATAAAGTGTAAATCGAAGAGCCATTAAAATGATTAAGAGAATACTTTCGGTTTTATTTCTTGATATTAAGTTTTTTCGTTGTTTGTTTGTTGAAGAATAAACATTATATGGAGTTTAAAATAATGGCAATATAAATCCGCCGTTTGGAATCGTGAATGTTAATTCCCTGACCGTCCTAGACCGCTTTCTTTAAAGATATCTAGGTTAAGTTGGCTGGTTTAGTTTGTACAGTTAAATACAAAGGACCATTCGAATACGTAATTTGATGCTTAAATTTATTTAATGGTAGTCCGTTACACCGTTTTCTTCCGCTTATCGGTTGTAAAATTTAAATATCTATCCTCCTTGTACTTTTTTGTTATTGTTTCGTTCCTTACTATTAATTTCATAGATCATAAGCATTAAAGTCGAATGATGGTTTTTTTGAAGTGAAGCTGAGACCGGTTACTTGGACTGAGTGTCGATCTATTTGTCGTACCTTGTTCTTATAGCCGTAATTTGAATAATATGAAAATAAATATGTGAAAAATACCCTTCATTCATGTTTCACCGTAGCGTACTTTGACACACTTACTTTTTTCGATCAGATTTTATAGTGACTTTTGGTTTCTGAAAGCTGTCTTCGATTCTTATCTGGTTTGGCTTCCATCAGTTGTCTATTAATTAATACTCGTATATACTATATCTATTTCGGAATTTAGGAAATTACTGCATCATGTCGTGTTCTGTAGGTGTACCTTCATTCAGTTTTTCTTTTAGTGAATTTTCATTAAACTTTTTATACCTCGCGCTAGGAGGTGTGGTTGTTGGCAGAATATTGGCTAGAAGATAGTACCGAGGAATCGGTATTATCTGACTGGTAATTTTAAGGCTTAGCATTAAAATATAACCACTCAGTCGGCCGGTCAGCTGTCTGTGAAGATGAAGGCAAAGGCTATCCTTTGCGCCGCTTTTATACACGCCTTAAACGTTTTTTTTACGTTTTAAAAAACTAAAAAGTAAAAATTTTTAGGACCTTAGTTGAATGACATGTAGCTAAATAGTATTCCTCGTACACCAGAAGTAAATGTGTAACGTTTACAACTAACTTTTTATTTCAAATTTATTTTTACTAGTTCTTCTTACCGGAGTATCCAACGCTATTGTTATTATTAACGGCGTCGTAAAAAAGTTAGAGACCCCTCTAATGTGTAGTCGAATGATCTTTGTTGAGTTTCTTCCTTTAATTTATTGCGTTCTAAAATCTAGAGTGTTCGGAAATTTCATATCGCACAAATGTGTTGATATCTTCCTTTTTGTAAGATACCTATAAAACTTCATGTTTGATCCATGTACAAGTAATTGTTTTTATATGATAGTTAGCTGATTCTATTTGTATAGTGTGAATAGACTTGTGTCAGGATAAATATTCGTTCGGTCTATCCGATGTATTATTGATGCGATTATTACAGTTTAATTTGTATTCTCCTTTGTGTGTCAGTGTGCTCTGTTAGTTTATTGCAATATTCCTTTGATCTTGTTTGCGCACAAAATAACATTAACAATAGGTGTCGCTAATCGTCATTTACTTTTTTGACAGCGATTATTACGGATAATAATAATATTGTTATAATAAAAAATAAGAAATATTTGCACAGTACTGCGCAATAAGATTTTTTGGCTATTTAATTTGATTTGAAGTAATCATAATCTTTTGACTCATTGTAATCTACAATTTTCAAAGAGACCGAATTAAAAAATAAATAGAAATAAGTTAACAATCAAGAAGCAGATTAAAATAAAGTAAAAAAGAAACTTATAAACTAAAACTATAAATAAAAAAGAAATTGATTTTAATATTCTGTATCAAGAAAATCATTAATAACTTATTAATTCCGACGCCTCATTAGTTCGCAGTCAGAAATCCTCTAATTTTCAGAATACAACACACTACATACTTTCGATTAACCACCAGACCTTACACACAAGCATCAAGTTTCAACTCGCACACCATTGTGATTCATTGCATAAACGCGTATGAAAAATACATCGCTACACAGTCAACATAACCCTTAGATAAAAAACATATACCTAGTCATCATAATCCTCAAAGTAGATAACACTATCTCAGTAGGTCGAACAGTATTGTTAACAATATATACCACAGATAAAGAAACTTCAATGTATCAACTTGCAATATCATAACGAACCTCGCTTCTAACTTGCCCTGCTCAAATTTTTTCAACCTTAAGATGAATGTAACCCAAGAACGACTCCACTGATAATCATTAAATTTTCTTATGCGCAACTTCAGATATATTAATACAACATATCTTAATTTCGATGAAATCGATGTCGTAGTTTTGGTCATTTTTGAGCCACAAAGTTTTATGCGTAGGCTTATAAATAAATAAATACCCAAGGAAACTCAATTTCAGTGAATGGTATTTTCGTACTCTTCGTTCCTCAAAATGTAAACAAAAATAATTTTCACCTCCAATTTCGGGAGGTTAATTTTCACCACGCGACTACGAAAATTCGGTAAAAAGAGAACATTTAAAGAAATTCTGATTATGATATGGTCGAAGAACGTTATCATCATTTGCCGAAGTTTTGAATTATTAGGAAACATCGACCGGGTCGAAAATAGAAAGAGAGGAAAATTATAGTTGTTATCGTGAACGTTTGAATTGATAGAATTTATTGTGTTCATGGTTTTAGTGATCAGAATAAATTTTACGTTTGAAAAATTTTGTAGTGTGTGTAATAAAATCTACATCAGCGAATCTTATATGCAATTTTTATAATTTATTGACCTATTCAATGGAAAAAATTTTAAATATGAAAACGTTTTGAAATCTTATCTTACTTATATTAATACCTTACAAATAATGTTTAGATTTTAATTTTTTAAATATAAATTTTATTTATGAGCGGAATTTTTTATGTAATTTAAAGTTATTAAATCGGATTATTCATTCTGAAAGTAACTTAGTATTTGTCAAATCATTTTACTTTTACTTTTATTTCATTAATTTTCTGAAAATGTGGAATAAATTAATAAACGAGAATTGTGAATCTATATTTGTTCGAAATGTTTTTAGTGCCGCATTTAATTGTACGGTAATAGAACCGGTGTTAGTTTCCAGTTTACAAAACTAGTTTTACTTAAAGCAATTTTTTTTTTTTTTTAATGCCAATTGATTTACTGATTACTAGTTTTTGCGCATGTCATATAACAGGAAAGCAAACTATTTAATCTATATTAAAACACTATTTCCTTCATGTAGTATTACTTTTGAGTCGGTTTTTTAATATGAACTACTGCCAGAACATGGTTCTTTTTAAATCGTCTTAAATTTGGTCATTTTGCCTTTAGTGTATTTTTGGTACAGTTAAACCTAAATGGGTTTTCTAATTTTTAAGGTTTTTTAAAGTTACTAGCTATTATACGAAACGAAGTATGTTCATCGTTTTTTTTTTTTTTTTTTTTTTAATTCAGTTTCAAAATGTTTACCATTACCATTTTTATTGTGGAAAGGGGATAATCTGCGTAGGGAAAGTTAATTCGATACTACAACTGAGTGGCCGAACGTGTATTCGTCCTTTCAATTCTTGTCTGCTATATACCCTTCACGGGCAGTATGGGCACTGTTCAATGTCCCTCGCCGACAATCGTTAAGTCAATGTCGTCATTACTAACTTATGAAACACCCTTTAGGTTATTGATAATGTATTAAGATAATTTTTTTCACGGGCTAAATCTTCCAAACTTATTTAAGATAGACAATCCCATTTTGTACTTTATTTTCTCGTTATTAAATCAATTCCGTTGTAAAACTTAATTCGTAAATGAAGAACACATTAAGCAAGTTTTCCTGTTAATTTTTTTTTTTTGATTTGTCGAATTTCTTTAACTATTAAAAATAATATTTTTTAAGTATCACATTATTTATTCACTGGTACGCAATTTATGGCTTTATCATACGGCGTAAAAATATAATTTTAGTTAAGTTGTATCCTCATGCGAACCCCGATCGTATTTTAGTTGATAATAATTTGATAGATGCCATCCGAATCCATAATACACATATTACAAATAAGTAGATGTAAAAAGAAGGCTGCTATCGCTCACCGTGACAATCCTTTCACTTTTCGTCACCATATGTAAGTTGTTGAACATCGACAGCCTTTACTGAATAGTAGCACTACTGCGAAGATAATGCTCCCCACCTCCTACACCCATTCTCATATCGGTTGGCCAGAATTCGGGCGGTATCGATCTTTAGGTACTACTACCCGTGTCGAGTATAATGGAACATTGATGCCCCCCTTGCCCTTTCCATTCAAAAGTCAACTAGCTCGCTTTTCTAACGCTTATATTAAAGAACTCCTCAAGATAGTTTATTACCTCGGCACTCGATTACAATAAAATTTAATATTATCGCAAATATTTTTTAAATAAAATTTAGTATTAAGAAATTATCTTTCGTAATTGTTTTATTTGATATAAACATAAAAAAACTTTATTTTTACTTACGTAAATTTCATTTAGTCGTATTGTTATTTACATTTTCAAAATTTTAAATTCGTTCTTTAAAATGTTCATCTAATAGAACACATTAAATTATAAAATAAGATATCCCTCAAAACTATTTAAAAAACTAAAAAAAAAAGAAGTTAATCATAGATCTAGGTGTCAATTTGGTTAAAAAAAAAAAAAGATTAGGAAACGCTACTATTAAATAAGTACTTTTACACGAGTGTCTTTAGAATAAAAAATATATATATCAACCAAGAAAGTATGTGTTGTCTTTTTTTTTTTGGCAATTCCGATCGAATTAATTAACATGCCAATTATTATTTTGGCCAACGTTTTTATTTTTATTTTAACACTGGTATAAATACTAGTTTTGTAATCTTTCGTAATGAATTTTTATTTGTTGATTGATTATTATTAATTTTCTTGTTTCTATAGTATCGTTTTTTAGTTTTTTCTATTTTTATTGTTATTACTTTTTTGTATACTAATTTTTTAATATCTAATGATCATCTAAAAATCAAAATAACCGTTTAGTTTTATATTTAGTTATATAAGGTCCTTTAGTTATGTTTAGTAATATATGTTTATAGGGGACAGGCATGTCTTTATTAAAGACATAAACATCGATAATGTCAAATGATAATAATTGAATATACAGTAATATCAAATCAGCATTTGAATATTGAATTATATTATTATTATTATTATGTAATATGCCAATACCATATTATGATTATTCGTAAATTGGATAAATTAGTCGTTGCTCAGTTTTGCATGTATATACTGTGCATTTATAATATATAATTTATATTACAGTTAATATACGAGGGCCGTTTTTTTTTCGACCTCCGATAGGCTATAAATAAAAGACAAGTTCATATAAAACAATAATTTTA
>JAAAKQ030492891.1:0-21209 GCA_010016005.3 Zanna intricata
ATGGAAATGAAACATCAGCAACTTTCAACATACAGTCTTTAATAAACTCACCATCAGTGAAAGGTTTTGATCTCTTTGCAATTTCTATTGCAATAATAAAACTTTATTTCAGGGCATCTTCGCTCTCAGTATTAGCTTTAGTAAACATCGATTTTTGACCTTGAAGTTTAGATTTTAAAGATGACAATGTGTCTATTCTTATTTTTTCAGTGTAACAATCAAATTTTGATTTTTGAGTCGTATCATAGTGTCTCTTCAAGTTAAACTCCTTACAAACAGCAACTGTTTGATTGCAAATCAAACACACCTTTCCATTCTATGAAAAAATATGCAATTTCCTATTTAGACTGAAAAACTCTGTACTCACTATCAACTTCACGTTTTTGTGACATTATGCCAAAATCGTAACAATTATGGAACTCGACACAATTATGGATATTGCACACGCATGACACAAACAAATGCGCAATACCTTCACAATCATTACTTCACAGTACAACTAAAATCTTTCTCCGACCGTATCGCTTCGATTACTTGACTCAACTGACTCATGTCGTGCTGACGCACTCCTTTTATATCGATAAGGAAGGTTCTTGTCTAGACTCGAAGTGTGTGGAAGATTCTATTGTTCTCAACAAAAATAATAGGATATTTCCGCTTGTTGCTAAGAGATGGCGTTACTGTCTATCTCTCTCGCTTGTCTAGGCACGCGCTGCCCTTGAAATTTCTTATAAATGTAGTGTGCGCATTTTAAAACTTCCGTAGAGGAGTCGAGTGAAGTCTAAAAGCTCTAAAAAACATGATTCTTCTTTCTGTGACACATTGCGATCACGGGCCATATCTTTGACATAACTGCTGTATGTAATATACTTTTATTCATTTGAATATTTTTTTAACTTATGTTATTACAACTGTATCTCGTGCAATACAATTTTTGAAGATTTTGTATGTTTAGAGTTCAAAATCCTCTCATTGTTGGAGGTTGCTTTACAACTGTTGTGTAATTTACTTGCTTTGTATGTGGTTTTTCAGGTACTGAACCATGCTCAGCTACTTATGCATTTAAATCGTTTAGATTTTTCTTATGCATTTACAAACTATTTATTTTGTGTACTATCTTTTATTTGGTAATTTGTATCCTTATATTATTTTTGGAGATGCACTGAAACATACTATTGCTTTTCTTAGGTAGTGATAACCTTTTTGGTGGTTACCTTTAAAAAATAATTTATGGTAGACCAAGCTCACTTACACCAGGGTAGTCTTATCTCAGATTGTCTCTGAGGTGATCAGTTTTTGTGCAAGCTTTTTTTGTTATTGATTATTGCAATGCTCTGTATTTTTGTATTTCTGTTGTTGTACAAGTAATTCATTTTTAATAATTTGGGTCACTGCCACATATCATGATTGTGATATTTTCCTAACATTTTTAAACTTAACGATATTGCTTTGAAGCTTCTTCTAAGGTTTAGTTTCTGTACATATTAGATTTTTTAAATGCTGATTTCACATACATAAACGTTTGGTTTTCCCTGAAGTTATTTTAATCAATGTTTAATAATATTAAAGTAAATTTGTTTTTTTCTGATTACAGGCTGAAGATAGTCTAGTCGATAAAGTGTTGGAAAAGGAATATCTGCCTATATCTGGTTTACCTGAATTTTGTGATTTAAGTGCAAAGTTAGCATTAGGAGAAAACAATATTGCTATTCAAGAAAATAGGGTATGTACAGCAAATAACAGAGATATTAAATATTACAGAAAATATTATCATGAAAACCAGAGAGAATCATCAGAACTGAATGTATTAATTCTGTTATCAGAGAAATCTCTCGGGTATAATTTCTTGAAGTTATTCTTAACTTGCTTCTGTCCAGGGTCCCCAGTTGAACTGAATAAAAACTAAGTTGAATATAAAAACTAAGAAATGCCTTGATCTTATGAGAACACTAATAAAATATTTAATGAGGTATTCTTATGGCTTATTATGGTACATTTTTCCCTTCACTAACTATGGTATTGAGTTTTATTTATTCCCAATAGACTCCTAACTCTTCAAAAGAGGATAGTTTGATAATTTTCTATTTTAACTATCTCTATCCTGTAGATATCTTGAATTGCATAACCTTTTAACAGTTTTATTCCCTTTGCACTTAAGAAATTTAATCATAAAACATTAAACTCTTTATTTACATACACTTTACTAGCTGTCCAATTTCTATAGACCAAGAATGAATTGCTAGAAAGCTGGCTTACTTTCATCCCTGGGGACCCTTTAGTACTATAATCTTAGTAATGTAAACACTTTATTAGATCATGATAAAATGTTGTAAAAGTAAACTTTCAGAAAGAAAAGAACTTTCAGAGGAAATCTAAAATCCCATTTTGTTATAAAAATTAAAAAAAAGTGAAATTATTTACTTTTGAGGTGCCATTAAGTGAAGAGGTACAAGATTGATTAGATAATAAACTGTTTTATAATATAATAAACCAAAGTAATTAAATGCTTTTCATATTGCATTATTAATTTTAATCTCTTTGTTTCATTTTACAGTTATTAATCTCTTTTATTTTGTTTGGAGCAGATAAGGTTTCTTTTTCCATGATGTTTTAGTTAGCTCAATTATAAATTTTCATACAACTGTATGGTATAAATTCACACTAGTAGTACATAGATTGCAGAATTTTAGTATGATCAAAATAGATAACTTAAAAAAAATTGTTTAATTACGCTGAACCCAATTCAAGTTTTGCGTATTTAATTGGAACTCATTATAGTTCATATTGAATTGTCTTTTTTGAAAGTTTTTTAATGTAACAGACATTAATAAATTCCTATATATCCTTCATCTCTTAAGAATTGTTATCAAGATAGCCTTGAAGTTAGGAAAGAGACTAGTGAATAATCCACTTATTCCCTCAGATCTATTATTGTTATTCTTATAAGGAACCGAAATTATTATTTATTGTGATTAACATTGTTTTCCTTTCAAATTTTATTCTAATTACAGGGTAAAAAATAAAGATTATATTTATTTGAAAAGATGAATTATATTTTTGCTTTAAAATTCAAACATGGCTGCTATAATTTTATGTAGTATATTTTCTAATCTTTTGAAAAGAGTTGTTTAATATTCACTATGGTGTTATACTTTGTACTTCAGTTCTTTCAGTTCAGAAATATGTTTGGCACCGATGTCTGAAAATCAGTTCAAATTTTTATTAGATGATCAATTTGTTATGAAATGACCTGACCATCATTACTCTTAAAATGATCTGATTCTGTGGTATGATGTTATACTTTGTCTTTAATTCCTTCAGTTTGTAAGTATGTTTGCATCAGTATCTGAAAATCTGTTAATCTTCAGAAAAAAAATTAAATTTGGTGCTCTTGCATGCAGTGGTCTAATATAACAAGCAACAATTCTAAAAAAACAGAAGGGAAGTTTTTACTAGGAAACAGCCATTGCTTATAAATTATATAGTGGTAAATCAATATTACATACACTAATTTGAATGTTAGATCAGTAGTACGTGGAATTCAAGATAACCCATTTCTGTAATTAGAAATTTCCTTAAAAATAGTAATTAATTTTTATATTTCCATGGTAGATTACTATTGGTAATTAGTGCTGTAGCATGTGTTGTTAATATAAATAAAAGTAAAAGATAACTGTTTTTATCAATAATCTCTAGATCTCATATGAAGTAATGTTAAATTAAAAAAAGAAAGTAAAAGTATTTTTAAATTTGCCAAAGAATTGTAGATTTGCATTTTTGTTTTCACATGTTAAAAGAAGTGAAAAGAAACTTAAAAGAATAGTTTTAGGTGTGCTGATGTTTGAAATGAGCTAGAGAAGTGCAAATCAGTTCTATTCCAGTATTGGTTAATAAGTTTGAGCCATTATAGATCATTTTTTAATTTGAAGATGCATTATTGAAATATTTGTTGGGAAAAGGTGATCCTATTTCTATGTTTTGTTTGTTATGAACTGTGTCATTTTTTCATCTTTATTTTTTCCTTATGCAAGTCATTAAGTGTATGTAAAAAATTGGATACCAGAATTTGATTCAACCTTATTATTTTGATATCTATTGTATTTTATGTTATACAATTATTTAATATATAATTTTTGTTGTTTTTCAGCAAGCAGTTGTTCAAACTTTGTCAGGTACAGGTGCTTTGAGGGTAGGAGGAGCATTCTTAGCCAGATTTTTTCCAGGTTGCAAGGAAATTAATTTACCCACTCCGACATGGGGTAATCATATACCAGTATTCAAAGATAGTGGCCTTTCTATTAAACGATATTCCTACTATGATAAAAAAACATGTGGTTTGGATTTTAAAAATCTTCTACTTGATGTATCAGTAAGTGTAGTTTTGTTTTCATGAAATACTATTTAATTTATTATATCTTAAGTAATAAGATAAGTTACTATATATCTATTTAATTTACTCTATCTTACTATGGTCTTAAGCTCCAATAAGTCTTTTGTCTGTAGATTCTGATGAGACTGAACCTGTTTACAGATAAAAATTTGAACTAAATAAAGTTTGAAAAAATTCTAGGTTTAGTGAAACTCACACTTTTATTCCTATTTAGTTCATCAGTATTATGAAGCATGTTTTCTTAATGTATTTTATTATTTTTGGATATTGTTTATTTTTTATAAATGGTTACACTGAATGAATTCAGTATCATTTGAACTGAATCATAGAAATTCTAGTACCTTTTGCATAACTGTAATGGAATTCAGTTCTGTAAATTTACTTCAAAATCATTGGGGAGGGGGGAGAACCCTTTTTCAAGGCCATTGAAATATAAACCAAAATTTGTTTATGTAGCTTTATTGATATTAGATAAAATTACAAATAAGTTATTTTTTTATATAGTTTTCTTCAACAGAAATACATCTTCTTTACCACATAGGTAGCTTCCTGATACCCTCGTCACAACACAAGATGGCTGCCTCAATAACCAATTGCACATATAATGCTTGACTATGGCATCAACTTTGAATAATTGAATCTTTCCCTTCCTAACGGTTCTTTCACCCAACCTAATATGTGGAAATCATATGATGACAAGTCTGGATTGTATGGTGGTTGTTCAAGAGATGTTTAATGAATTTTAGTGAGTTTATCATGAGCCTGAGCTGCTATATGAGGCCATGCATTTTCATGGAGAAGGAGGACATTGTGAATTGGTTGCTGGTGTTGTTTGTTGTGATAAGCACATTTCATTAGTGTATTCAACAACTATGTTACATTTACTATCCTTTGTCATCAGGAGCACATCTTTTTAGTCCCAAAGCACAGTTGCTAAAACTATTCCAGCTGGTAATCGTGTTTCTTGACCTTGATTGGAGCTCCTTCCCTTTTTTCCACACTTCATACTTGTTCTCTTGCTTTCCAGGGTACCCACATTTCATCTTAGTCTTAGGTTTGCCAAATTTTTAAAGTAGGTGTCCCATTCCTGAGAAATAATTTTTTTGTTGAATATCACAAAATGGCATCCAGAAGGATATCAAAGCAAAATAGACTTATGTTGATCTGAATTTTTTGCTCATTTTTGTATCCTGAATCAGTTCCTGAAGTTTGAATACAGAAGAACACCCTGTGTAAGTTACATGTATCACTCGCTAATTAAATTAAAAAGAAGAAGGAAAAATGTTGAGATAGAATTACCTCTAGTATGGGAATATTATAGGCTGAGTTTTTCATTCTTCTTTTTTCACTAGTTTATTTAAAAATAACATGTTGGAAGTTTTGAGCTTAAAATTGAAAATTTGTCTTGGTAAGCAAGATTTGTAATTTTAGAAAAAGTCAGAGAAATTTTGCCAAAACTTAAGTAGACACTATTATTTTTATTTTAATCATGATTTAGGTGAATACTGTCACCTACAATACTCTCATCTACAAACTATGTTTACATTATAACTATCTACTGTGACAGTCCCTTCACTTCTAATTAATTTTTTTTTTTTATTGAATTACATGTTTTATTTACAAATGCTTTTAGGAGATTGGTTTGAAAATAATTTTTCCTTCTATTTTTGTTGTGGTACAAATTTTACTGATTTATTGGATGGCTTATTGATCAGTTTTGGAATATTTAACAAGTTTTCTTTATTTGTCAAATTATTTATGGTTTATATTAATATTTATATCTAATTTAATCTTAGTTAATATCTTTTTTATAAATAAAAAATTTAATTATTACATTAATTCTATTTTTAGAATATGACTCCAAGTTCTATCATATTGCTACATGCTTGTGCTCATAATCCAACTGGTGTTGATCTTACTCGTGAACAGTGGGCGGAACTTTCAGCTTTAATTAAACAAAAATCATTATACCCGTTTTTTGATATGGCATATCAAGGATTCGCATCTGGTAATGATGAAAAGCTAATAATTAGTATAGTCTTCTTTGTGAATGTGCATATTTCCTTTTTCTATGTGTGTTTTGTGTAAATTTTATAGTACTGAGAAGTTTTTGAGTATTTACTATTATTGATTATTATTATTATTGATACTATTATTGATTTACTTATTGATTCTTATCTAAATCTTATTATAAATTTATTTTTATATTAAATTATTTTATTTTAACCCTTTTAGTGCCAACATTCAAGCATCCCTTAGAACAGATGTTTCAAAACTGATCTTTTTTTAATTAAAAATTCAATCTTACTGTTTAGAAATGTCTTACGTTGTAAAAAAATATTTTTTTGTAAAAAATAAATTTAATCTCAAACATATATACACATTTTTTTTTAGATAAAACATAAATCCCGTGTTGGCATCCCTGTAAGTTGTCTTGGTCATGCTTGTTTGTTTATAGTCATGCTGTCATTTGTGTTTTATTTATTTTAATTGAGCATTTCGTTTTTATATAAAAACAATTATCATTTATTCAGCTGTAAGAAAGGACAATACAGATCAATTAAATAGTCATTCATATGAATTTTAGAACATTTCCAAAATCTGCTTCAGACTACCATTAATTGAGTTAACATTAATTTAGGATTTTTTAAAATTTACTTATAATACGTATCAAACTGTAAAGTTATATATAGGTAAAAACATATTTTTCTTTCTAGTGGATTAGTTGATATTGTGTAAATATATTTTTTTCTACTATTCTGAAGGGGCTAAAAATGAAAAAAAAACATTTTTTTTCATAAGTAGAAATTTTTTCGTTAAAAAAAATTTTTTTTTGTTAATAATTGAATTCAAACAGCTTGCAAACAAAAGTTTGTTGTATTTTGATAATGTAACTCCTTTTTACTTCCTTGTACGAAGTAAAGGAAGTATTATAATTGTGAAAAATGTTGGTTTTCAGATTTCAACGGTAATATCCATTTTGACCATCCCTGAATTCATTTTCACTAGTTTTGTTTGGCTTGACATCTGTACATCCATATGTATTTAACTCTGCGAAATAAAGCATTCATGAGTAGCCATGAGTGCTGACATTTTGTATTTAGGACAGCTGTAACATCCAGTTGTGCAACTTTCCTTAAAATTGCCCTTTTGTTTGCAATCAAATGGGCCAAAAATGTTTATACAGTCATACCTCTTAATAAAGCGGGGTTTCAATTTTTTAAGGTGGGAGTACCTTAATTTCTAATGAAAATTGTCACAAAATAAGCCTAATTTCTCTTATAGTGAATTTTTAAATAAATATATTTAATTAATTTTTATGAGTCATGCCTTTGGAAACCACTCCTTCTCTTCACCCATTCATAGTGATGAAGTATATAAAACGCTTACACTTTTATTCACTTGTCGAAGTTCTTTGGATGGCTTATACTCTTCTTTGCGCTTTTCCTTCTAAATTCTCTATAGGGTTCATCTTTGTGTAATATTCAGCAGTAGTCTGTTGTCATCATAGTAGTCCATTTTCCTTGATACCTTCTTTCCATTTCTTTCATGTCCTGATGATATCTCTCCCCCATCTCTTTGCTAACAGCACCCAGATTTTCAGAAAAATAGTCCATTTGTGAATTTAGGAAGTGAACCTTCAAGCTCATGGAACTCCCTAAATTTTTGTACTTTTTCATCATGTTCTCGATGATTAATTTGAAGTTCAGATCTCTTTTATTGCCCAGAAAGTTGGTTACTACGTCTTTAAAGGCTTCCCAGGCTTTTTCTATACAACTTCCATTTGTTTCTCAAACTGACTCTTTGAGAAGTTGTCAGGATTAATAAAGACAACCTCTTGATAAGACTGGAAATTTGCTTTATGGCCTGAAAATATATTTTCCATGACAAAAACATGTTTGATCATGGAGGATTGAAAATTAAATAGATTTACACATGCTGATGGTTAAAACAGCACTGATAGTAGTTGCACAATACATAAGAGGCATGGATTGCTGTCAATAAATGTGTTACTTATTGTTAAGTCTTGTCACAACCTGTCACCACTCTCCCACCATCTCATCATCTTCAACCCAAAAACCCCACCACTTAATTTGTAATTTGCGAGAAATCATGACATAATAGATAAAAATTAAGGTTATTTTTGGATTCAGTGCTAAAAAGTAGGAATCAATTATCAGTAGTTGAAAAACATTCTGCAACCCAAATTTTTGCAGGCTTTATTATTAGCAGAAAATACTTAAAAATGTTATATATTTTTTGTAGATTTATAGTTAGTTTTGAATAAATTTTGTGTATTTATTCAAATAAAGTATTTACTTACTGCTTAATTTTATTTTTACTTTCTCTTCTCTGTGTTAAGTGCTTTCACATTTGTGCTTCATCAGAAAGGAATGCAATTACAGATATTAAAATAGAAAATAGATAAAAAAATAAAAATAAAAACAGATTTGTTTACCTTTACAGCCATTGGTATTTAAAAAAACACATTCTGATGAACCAGAAATGTTTGCAAAATCTCTTAACTTAGAGAAAAATAATTTAAGTCAAGTCGATGATGAATTATTTCTTAATTATATTAACATTTATATTTATATATAAACAAAGCAAGTTGTGTATATATATTATTATTATTAAATAGTTCATCTAAAATAAACATACTTGAAAATGTTGGTAAGGGAGGTTTGTGTACCATTTCAGTTACTGGTATAAACTATTTTATTATTTATAGTACCAAAACACTATTAATAGTACTATAGCTTGAAAGAAAAGTAGCTGAAAATTAATGAATTCATCTTAGTAGTAAACGTTTAACGAAGATTTTTTATTTTTATTTAATGGTACATTCATATTTTATGTTGAAGAATGGATTTCGAAAGTACTTCCATTGTGGTTCATTGTGGGATCTTCCTCCAGGACCTGAACAGCTGATTTTTAGAGTATTTGAGAACTTTGGTATTAACTGTTAATAGTAGTTATAGAAGTATGATTCTTATATATAATTAAATTCTGAAAATTCTTTTTAAAGTATATTACATATATATTATCCCTATACAGTACATTAGTCATAGGTAGATATATTCAGATAAATAAAAATACATTTTCGGTAATGTGAACAAATTTAAAATATTCACTAATATTATATTTTGAAATTATGTGCTTGAAGGATCCTCCTCACGAACATACATCTGTTACCTAATTGTATTAAATTATAAGCAATTAGTTACCTAATCATCAAAAATGTATCGCATGGAATATTTTAGTACATATGTAAATTGTAAATGCATATATATAAATATATACTCAATGACATGTTTAATTGAGACTACATAGTAGTATACACTCTGACTTTGTTACAGGAGTTTATAACTATTATTAACAATAAAAACATTCTAGTCAATTGGCAGCAGTTCATCACATCACCGCCTAAGTTATTGACATAAGTTCAACAACATGTTTTTTTATAACGCTTAATAAACAGCAATTTTCAAGCAATCTGTATGAATCAGAATACTATAATTGAATATTAATCACAATTAATTGTGGAAATGTTTTTAAAAAGAAGAATACTTCGTCATCTCCACTTAAACAACAGTCTCTTGACTTAACATGGCATTTAGTATATATATATATATGTGCGCGCGTGCCTGTGTGTGTGTGTGTGTGAAAAGTTTGTAGGAATTGAAGGATTGCTGGTTTGTTAAATGTGTGAAGTCAGCAGGGTATTACTTCAAAAAAAACTATGTTTGAAAGCTAGGTTATCTATTTTTTTGTTATGGCCTCTTCTGATCAGATACTGATTGAACAGACCTCGTATGTGCATATGTGTTTGGGTGTGCACACATGTGCACATGTGTGATTAATAGAAATCACTTGTAAACAAACCAAAAAAGTAAGTTTGTATTACTTACTAGTTTATATAATAATTTTTTCAAATCCATGGATCGTTAAAATGTCTTGAAAACTTGCCTTTTGCCAAGTCAATTATTTCAGAAATATGCAATAAATCTAGTTTTTAAGGTAATGCTGGTTGTATTTTGTTTAAGATGTTATTAAATTTTTTATCAATTTTACAAAGAGAAATAATTTATTCTTTTTGCGTTTTTTTCTTTTTCTTTTCTTTTCTAGCTTTCTGGTAGTTCTCTTCTTTTTTCTGTTCAGATGGTGACCTTTCTTCTTTTCATTTTCCTAAACACTTAAATGTGTTGTAGTACAAGGTTTTTATCAAAATTATTATAACTCCCCATATACATTGAAGTTCACAAAATAAATATATAACTAATTAAAGTGATAAACATTGTTAAATTTTTATGTTAATAATATGTAATAATAGTACTTCGTTAATATTATTTCATTTTTATGTTAATATTACTTAAATAATTCAGACTGTTGTGTGTAATCATATCTTTCGAATTTACAAGAAGCTTATAGAAAGTACTAGAAACAGTAAAGTTGTAGCTTTGTTTGTATTAGTATTTTTATAGAAGAATGAATTTTTATTTGACAATTTGCATTGATAAGTTTAGTTTTATAATTAATGTAATTATTTACATTGTTTGGAATTAATTGTATGTATAAATAAAGTAGATATTAGTAATAGAAGCAAATAGATCTTTCTAGTGTTTTCTAGAAGTACAATGGGCAGTATATAAGCAGGACAAGGATACTGTTCTTTGGCTAAATTGTGTATCGTAGTTCCAATAGGTGATACTTCCATTGTAATTGCACAAAAGTTTAAATTGTTTCATATAGATTTTGTTAATTGTTATTAGTGTTTGTTTTTGTTTGGTTAAATAAATTATTGTGAGGAAGCTTAATATCATGTTGATTATTAATAAAACATTCTCTCACTATAATTGGTGACCATGACAGGATTGGAAGAAGTTGTGAGGAGGTCAGATATCATGTTAGTTATTCACGAATCATTCGCTCACTTCAAATCTTATGATGGTTTTTCTAAATGATAACTTTGTCCTTTATTGTTTTTATCATGATTTTCATTTTTTCAATGCCTTTCCTTGTGCTCCTGGTACACTGATTACCATTTTTACTCTTGTTCATGTGATCAAACATTTATATTGTGTCTGATGTCCAATTTCTTTATACGTCCGTAGAATGTAACTCTTCCCTTTTTGATGTGTCTAGAATTTTCTCAGTTTATCTTAAACTTTTATCAGTGTTTTAGACCAATAGTTATAAAAATGAGGGCATAATCTTTCATTTTTTGTCAGATATAGGTTTGATTTTTATTTTGGAGAGCTTTGGAAAGAGGATTTTGTATGTTAACCGAAAAAAGGGAGACCATTTTTGTCTTTATTCCCTTAATTGAATTTTATGTTTTGGAATTATTTTCAATTATTAAAGGAAATGGTTATGTGCCAGTTTGATGTTGGGATTTGTGAAATTCTATATTTTCTATCTTTTCCTCAGTTTCTTAAAGTTTGTGAACATTATTTTTAGGTTGAAAGATTTGAGCGATTCCTATTATAACTTTAATTTATTTATATTTTCCTTTTTGTATGCTGGGAATCTTCCTACATTTTTCTGTAGGCTTTTTCTTAATTATTTGTGCATTGAAGTTTGTAAGTAGAATTTTTATGTTATATTTTTGGATTTTATGGATTTCATTTCCCAGAAATTTGCAATATTCTACTATTTTGTCTTCATGTCTCATGTTGTTTTTGTATTTTGGGCATAAAAATTGATTAGAGGGGAATTTTTGTTTCTGTATCATATTATTTAAAGGGAAAGTATTTCTAATGGGAAATGCAACTTCCAACTGATCCTGTTGTGTTGGTTTATCAATACTATACCAATCTGAGGTGTCTTACTGGTTGTGATAGATTTTTATTTCTGTTAACCATCTGATGTAGTTATTCTTCTTAAAGCTCCTTCAAATATGGTTTATTTTAGTGTCATAGGAAATAGGTATATAGTGTCATAGGTAAGTGTAAATGTGGTTGCATGGTAGTTACACTCTACAACTCAAACTATGGTTTGAGTTGTAGAGTGTATCTCTTCTCTTTAGTTCATTTGAATTTCTTTGACCTATTCAGGACCACCACAATGGTGAATTGCACCTCTACTTTGAGCCTCATCAACAATTTTCTGAAGAACTTCTTCCAAAAAATTGCTGCTCCAAAGTATTATGGCACAGGAGCATTGAGACTCACAAATTGTATTAATAGAAATAAAAGTTAATCAATATTAATTCATTAATGATATCAATTTTTTTTAAATTACAAATTGAGAAATTATCTCGGTGGACTTTTTTCAGTAATTATGTATGGTGTTGTGTATATAAATTATAAATAAAATATTTGTAATAAATATAAACACCATTCAAAAAAGGATATTTTAATTAAGATGCGATTTAATTTTATTTTATTTCATAAATTTATTTTAATGAATAAAGTAGATGAAGAGTAATTGTACGAGACCAGGTAGATGAATTAATCCCATATTGGTGAACAGCAGTTGCCTCATTATTTGTGTAATCTGAACTACACAAGTTCACGCATGCATGCTTGTGCACACATAGGCATGCGCGCGTGCGCACACACACTTACACACAAAAGATTGTTTTTCAATTGAATGCTTTTCAAGTTTAATACAATTTTTCAATTTATTATAATAATTACAGATAGACAAAAAAAAAAAAAGTTGAATGTTTCTCTAAGTGTGATACCATTTCTTGAATTGCTTTTTTTCATACATTACATATTTGTAATACAATTTTTCTATCACTCTTAGTTTTAAATAAATTACACTTAAAAAAAAAATTAATAGAAAATGTCGTTAAAATCTGTAAAATTTATAATTTTCCATGGCCATACCTGTGTTAGAATGATTTCATTGATGCTTTTCTTTTATAGATAGCCTCAGGCACATCCCGAATTAATATCCAACAGTAATCAGCTAGTCTGTTAGTATTCCATTTCCCTTTATAGTGTCTTTCCATCACTGAAAAGCCTTAGTGGAAATGTTCACCGTGTTCGTCACTTATGTCTCCAAGGTTGCCCAGGGAAAAATCAAGAGTGAGTGAAGGAAATGTACTTTTAAAGACGTATTACATCCCATAGCTCTGTATGAAGTAAGAAGTCAGTTAAAAATATCATGGTAATTTTCAGACTTTTGTTTGCCGAGAAAATATTTGCATACATCTTTAAATGAAACCCAAGCTGCACTTTCTACATTATTTCACATTGAGTTAAATACATTATCTTTGACCAAGTCTCTTATTGAAGACCAACAAATATTCCTTCTTTTACTTTTTCTTCACTTACATTCGGAAATTTCTGCCTGATGTACAAAACTCCAGGACATCCTTCTTCATTGCTTTTACAAAATTTTTAATTAGTCCTAGCTTGATATGGAGAGGGGTAAAAATATTTTTTTAGGTTTAACTAATAGCTCATGAATAATATTTTTCCCATTTGGAGTTAAGTTGTCTGGTTTCTTTCATTCTTTGTTAACATAATGTTTATCCCTAGCTCGGCTGCCCATTCCCAAAGAAAAGACTTGTATTTAGTGCAGCCAAACAAAATAGGTATAACTTTCAAACCACCATGTATGTTCCAGCTATGTTTTTTATTATGTATTTTTTCAAGAATATCTTTCATCACAATGTATGTCCTTTCAAATTAATACCATAAGCGATTGATACGAAGCATATATTGATACAAAGCTTTGATATGAAGCATTTATTACCATTATTTATTGAATTATTGATTGAAAAATTGATTTATTTATTGAAGCATTTATTACCGTTTTTTATTGATAAGCTTTGGTACGAAGCATCTATTACTGTTGTCTAGTAGAACCACTTTCAAACTATACTTGGATGAATCTACGAAAAGGCACCAGTCCTCAGGTTTATGAACTTGTCTTAAGTGCAATATAATAAGCTCATCATTATTTGTGCACTAAACCAAATTATTTTCATCAATAAAGTACTGAGAAATTTTTTTTTTGTCGGTTTAGAAAATCTGAAATTTTTGTTTTTTTTTTTTAACCAAATCCCATTCTTGCAGTCTTGATCTAACAGTTCCGCTTCATTTTTTGATAAATTTAAATCCCCGATCAAATTATTTAATTCACCTTGTTATGTAAGATGTGGCTTATAGGAAGATAATTGAAAATCAAAGTTATTGTTGTCTTCTTCAGTACTGCATGATTCTTCACTGCTACTTTCAAAACGTACATTCACAGGTGGCTCAGGAACTGGAATAGTCTCACTGTGAGGTACAGGCCTAATTGCAGATTGCAATGAAGGATATTTTATAATATGTTTTAGAAATTCCAGACACACTTGTTAAACAATTTCTGACATGATTCTTTGGTTCAAACCAAACCATAGGTACACCAAATGGCAAAGCCTTCCGTGTATCTTACAGCCATCCTCTTAAATATACAGAACAATTATTGCATACTATATGAGGATCCAATGTCTTATTCTAATCACCAATTTGCATACATAACAAAAGGTATACGTAACAAAAGACATCATTTACACAATTTCAAGACATTATGACACTGCACTGTTAACAAACTTAAGACAGCAATAAGACTGAACAATATTAATTCATTCCTAAATCCAGTGCTTAATACAAACAACACAGCTGTGTTTTCAGCTATATGTTTTGACTTGCACAGACAAGATTAATCTTGTCCATGAAGGCTCATTCTTTTTTACTAGGTATGATGTCATGATATGTGACTATGATATTATTTAATTCTTTGTCTGGTATTGTTTATAGTTTACAAATTATGTTATCAAATTAAATAAAAAATGAGCAAACAAAATATAATATAAGAGCTTAAAATGGTTACTATATATTGGAAACTAAAAAAATCCTTGAATTAAAATTTAAAAAATTTTCAAAAATGGTGGTTGATAAAAGATTTTGAGTTCATATCTGTTTTCAGCATAAAAAAACAGATTAAAATCATGTGTTGCGGTGTTCATTTGCAGTTCCATTTTTATTTTTTGCTCACAATCAAAATAATAATTTTCCTAACTCATTGATCATTGAATTTATTGAATAGATAGATATATTTAAATTTAAACCATTAAATAGATGTTGGTGATATTTGGTTACTGATAATTATGAAAAACAGCAATTGTAAAATAATAACAATAAATAGACAATGATTGCGGGAAATAATTACTTAGAGAAATCATATCAGTTCTTCAAGACAAAAAATAACTACCATCCATCACGCTTAACATGCTGGTATAAAGTTACACATCATATTTTTCTGACAAAAATTCACCAAAATTTTCTGCCTTAAGTACATATACTTAAAAATGTAGAAGTAATGGACATAAGCATAAAAAATTTAGTTTTGTTAGAAATTACAAGTTTTGTGTTTGTGTACAATGAGTGGATTTATTATATATTGTTATAAAAAAAAAAATACATCATTTCATAGTAATAATAATTCCAATTAACATTTTTTTTTAAATTGTAGGTGAGCTAGATGATGATGCTTTTGCTGTCCGGTATTTTATTGAAGAGGGGCATGATGTTTTTCTAGCACAATCTTATGCCAAGAACATGGGCCTTTATGGTGAGAATTCATTGTTTAAATCTCTATTTTTTAAAATTCTTTTATTAAAAATAAAATATATTAAATAAATAATATATTATTATTAAATATATATATAATATATTATTAAATATTAACTGTCAACATCACTCCATTATCTTCTTTATATTGTTATACTGTTAACTGTTTCTTTGTGCTAATGTTGAACTCAATTCTGCTGTTGGGAGATATATTTTCTTTCTATACTGAAAAATTCCCAGGTTAGAATCCCGGTCAGACATGGCATTTTTCACACACGCTACAATTCGTTCATCTCATCCTTGTATAACCTAACGGAGGTTCCGGAAGTGAATGACATATATGAAGTTAATTTACAACATAGCAAATTATATCACCTAGTATTATGATATTGTGTATGTTCATTGTTATATGATAATAAAAGTTTTACTAAAAGTTTGATTTGAGCAATAGTTTTGCTCCTTAGCAAAACTAAATGTTGGGGTTGGCGTCTCCACGGCCCTAGCCTCAACAGCTTTTCTTCCCACTACACATTGAGCTGCAGAACACTTTACACTATACACCAAAAACACTACATAATTTACAACATATACAACTTCACAAATACACAATAACATTCTACACTACTTCTTACACATACATTCGATCTCTGACGGGGAGTGTTACCAGTATCACCTTTTCTTCCGAGAAAACTAAATGTGTAGCCTTCTCTCGGCTCCAGGACCCTTCCATTCCACAAGTATTTCTCAACGGGTAGCTGATTGCTGTTTCTCCTGATATCAGGTTTCTAGGCTTAGTTTTTGATAGCCGTCTTACGTGGGTTAATCACATCAAACAATTAAAATCAAAATGTTTCAAATTGCTAGATATGCTACGAGTTCTTAGCAATACAAATTGGGGAGCCGATAGATCATGTATGTTGCATTTTTATTATTCCTTGGTTCTTTCCCGCTTAGATTACAGCTGTATCATCTACTCTTCTGCGCGAAATAATGCCTTGAAGATGTTAGATGCCGTACACCACTCTTTTATTCGTCTTCCTACAGGCGCTTTTAAATCAAGCCCTGTTACTAGCATAGTTGTTGAGTGCAGTGAACCGTCACTTTGGGATAGACGTGATCAACTCCTAACTTCTTATTGGTCCCATCTTAAAGGGCAACTGAATCACTCGGCTTTTACAGCAGTTTTTTCCAATCCTAATTTTCAAAGGTATGAAGGCCACCCACATTATACTGCACCTATGTGTGTACATGTCAGACAGTTACTAAATATTTTAGATGTTGATGTAACTTCTGTTTTTCCAGCGTTTCAATGTTCATATCGTCCATGGAGGATCAGCGGTATAAATTTTATTTTCGATCTTAAAATATACAAGAAGTAATCAACACCAGCTATCTTTTTACAGCAATGCTTTCAACATATTGTTTTCACTGTAAATCCTGACACAGTAATGTACACAAATGGATCAAAGCAGGATGATACCATTGGTTGCGCATTTGTTGTCGGTGATAGAACAAATATGTTTGGCTTACCTGGCATCACAAGTGTTTTTACAGCTGAACTTTACGCTATTTATAAGGCGCTGAATATCGTTAATCCTAATTGTCGAAATATTCTCATTTGTAGTGACTCGTATGGTGCTCTCCAAGCCCTACAAAATTTGTATCCCAGACATCCTATAGTCATAGAAATCTACAACGCAATCACTGAGATGAACCATCCCAACACGCATGTTAGTTTCTGTTGGATCCCTAGCCATGTAGGGATTCCAGGAAATGAACGTGCAGATTCCGCAGCTAAGGATGCTTGTAGTCAACCATCCTTTACCATCCGAATCACTTCATGTGACTTAATTAACTATATAAAACTAACTCTTCGCGCAAAGTGGCAAGATTATTGGATGGCTACAGTTGATAACAAGCTGCGATGTATTAAAGTATTGCCATGGGATTCCTCATACAGAAAAATTCGTTGTGAGGAAGTGGTTCTTTGTAGATTGCGTATAGGACATACGAAAGCTACCCACGGGTACCTTATGTCTAGAGAAAATGTGCCAATCTGTACAAGATGTAACTGCCGACTGACTGTACATCATATTTTGGCAGATTGCACTTGTTATGTGGCCTTACGCCAAAAATTTAAAATATCTGAGAATATTCGGCATATCCTAAAAAATGATGATACAATGATAGTTAGGGTTTTCAGATTCTTGCAATGTGTTATTTTTTTTAACAAAATTTAAGGTTGTACATAATTTCTTCCATTATCCATTTTTTTGTTATCCGTTAAGGGACCGTTTACACTCGTTACGGATTTTTTAACCTATAGTTTTTATTTTTTTTGTTATCCATTAAGGGGCCTTATACACCCCTTATGGATTTTATGATGCTTTATAGTTTAGTTAAATTTTTACATACTTTTTTTTAAGATTAAATCTGTGATATTAGTTGTAAGTTTAACATTGTGTTAGTTTTAAGTTTTAAATCGTACCTCATTTGTGATATTAGTTTTAAGTTTTAGTCTACGTGTTTAATTTTAATTACTTTTAGCTTTTAACATTTTAACTTTCTATCCACTATGATATTAGATATAAGTTTTAGTGATTAATTTTATTAATTTATTTTTTTTGTTTTTATGTATTAGTTTTCATTTTATTTTTAATCCGGGCAATAATAATGTTTAGCGTTGTTCGCCCACAAAGAAAAAACAAAAAAAAAAACTAAATTTTCTTATTGAAAAGCCTTACTGACCTGATAAGTGTTTTTGGGAATGATCAGGTTACCAGGAATGTGAAGTTAGTCTGTTGAGGAACCAGATTGATAATAAAAATTGTTGTCATGATTTCAGCCTTTTAATTGTTTATATGACGTTGATCACATGGTTAAAAGCTTTCCTTTTCCTTTAGGGTGGAATATCTTTGAAACTACATTATAGTTTTAATAAATTACTAATTTTTAAGGCCATTTGTAAGGACATTAATCTATTTTTAATAAAATTTTTAAATGACTATACATGTTTTGTATATCACCTATGATAATGGATTTATGAAACGTAAAAAAAATGAAATTTAAAATAATTTTACTGTTCCCCTATTTGTTGTTTCAGTGTTATGCAGAATGTTAAATAGTTGTAAAATATAGCAGTTTGGTATTTAAAATCCTCAGGTATATTCACTGTTAAAAATTTTTTAATTAGTTAGGTTTCTCTAAATTATAACTTTTTATTTCTTTTATTGAAATCTACCTTTTAATTTTGTGAGGTTCCTAAGACATAAGTTTTAACAATATAATATACTCTTGTATGTCGTAATATTTTTTTCACTGTATTTGCAATACATTGAATAATAAATTACAATATTAAACATGAAAATGGTAATTAAATTTATAGAAACCTAAAAAAAATTAAGAATTTATATTAAAAGAATGGCCAAAAGTGGTTCTTAGTTTACCGTTATCTTTTGGACTGATTCAGTTCCATTGCGATTCCTTGCTGTTGATCTCATAATTAACAGAGGAATATGTTCCCATGCTTTATGTACCTTAATATTTTGTTCGTCGTGGAACGTTTTAAAACATTAATTTGTCTGAAGGTTGTTAATGCTGCTTATTATATTTATTATTTATAATGAATTAACATGAAGTTATTAAGATTCTTCTGTAGTTACAAAGTCATTTTAATACAAAAATTTATATATATATATATATACTGTAACTAATACTAATATACTGTACTAATACTATACACTAATATACTGTAACTAATAATCTGCATTTAGAATAAAACTCCTAATACTAAGTCCTAATATTAGGACTTAACTATTAAAATTATTTAATACCATTTAAGTATGATATTTGGTGTTAAATAATTTACCTCAGATCATGTGAGATCTTAATTGTTAAGTTTATTGAATAGTACTTCACAAAGATGATCTTCTTTGAAATGTTATGACACTTGAACCTTGTTGCACTTGAACTTCAAGTAAAATCATTCTGTGAACTGAACGGATCATTTATTATCATGTAGAAATCCACCCTTTGTGATCATCTTGTACTGTTAATTTTTTATTGATCCCCAAAGCTATCTCAGCATTTCTCTTCATTCTTTTAACATTCTCTTGCTACTGCAAACCACTTCTGCCAACATTTTTAAGTTTGGTAATGGTCCTTGAATTTTTGGCGTGGTATCTTAATAATTGAGCAGTTACTATCTGATGTTCTTTCATCTTGAAATTTGCAAACTTGACCCTTGCTTTGTGCAGTCAGTTCTATCACAATATTTATACCATTTTATAAAGTACTTTAGGGATATCAAGGCCATGACCATTTATTGAGTTTTTTGAGTGTTAATCAGTTATTTTGGCATCCAACTTACACAAAAATGATGGAACCCACCTTGTTTGTCACAATTCATTATATTTTTTTTAGCAATCAGTAATGGGATATTGAACAGTCACAATGGGATATTTCCTTTCCCCCTCATGTCCATGTATGTGTTCTTTCATATTTTCAACACAGGGCAATATCATACCATGGTTACTCATTATATTATGTTACCTTTCTTGTGACATAATGATCTGCACTGTGACACTGTGACATAATGCACATGCAAAAAAAAATCAATTTTTTCTTTACTTAACTCTTTTATTTCTACTAATATTTGGAATTTAATTTGAAACAGGTGAACGAGTTGGTGCGTTAACTGTTGTCTGCGATAATAAAAAAGAAAAGGACAAAGTAATGTCTCAGTTAAAGATAATTATTCGTCCAATGTATTCAAATCCTCCACTTAATGGGGCTCGTATTGTTACCGAAATTTTAAGTAATGCGGAACTTAAATGCCAGTGGTAAGATTAATTGTTTTTTTCTTATTAAAACAAAATCATAATTTTATTTAATAACATCTTTAAATCATAATGATATAAAATATTATTGGTGTTACGAGGAATTATTATTTTAAAAAATAACAAAAAACTTAGACAAATACATCTACTAGTTATATTATTAATAATAATAATACCTAGTCTGAGACCCTCAAAATCTTTAATTGTAATGAACCCCGTAAGATTTGAAAAAAGATTTTATATTAATCACAACGCAATTTATTGCCTTGCTATTCTATTTGGCTCCCTCTACGAATCATGAGACCTTGCCAGTGGTGGGGGGGCTTGCATACTCGGTGATACAGAGTAGCTGGACCGAAGGTGCAACCATGTCGGAGAGGTACCTGTTGAGAGTCAGACTAAAGAATG
>JAAAKQ030492902.1:0-21209 GCA_010016005.3 Zanna intricata
CCCAGACCATTCCCATGTATTGTTAATAGACATTCATTGTTGGATAATCCAAGCTGGAGGAATGTTGTTTTCTCTGCATAATATTTTGTCAATAAACTGCAGAAAGTGACCATGTTATGCATGTACGCTCCAGCATATTTCAGTATAAACATTTATTATAACAACAAATAAACTCGTTGATTTTGAATTACTCGTTTATTAGTTATTTATTTATCAGAAAAATCATTTTAATACTTATTTCATTTTTATGTTTTTAGTAATAATTTTGCAATAGCATATAATTTAGTGTACTTAATCATTTTTATTGTACAATATAATAATGTTTCTAATTACAGTATAAAAGTTATTTTTTATTTTGTTTTAGATATCAATTAAAATAATAATCTTTCATAATATTTTTATAGAAAACCATTATTTTTTTTTTATTTCAAACAAAAGAAAAAATTATCTTTCCATAGCTCCATTTTTATATATTATTTTTATAAATATACATCACAATCTATATTTTTTGAAAAGAGGAAAATAAATCTAGTACACAAATAATTTTTATTGAAAACAGATGCACCAATATTGGAATGCTGTCATAGTAGTTACAAAAAAAAAAAAATGACTAGAGTTTTTTTGGATTAAAACTCACGATATTACAAAATAAATATTTATAGTATAAAAGTTCAAGTCAAACCGTACTAAGTAATGTAGCTGAAAAATTGAAATGTTAATTGGATACATTGAAAAGTGACAATTCAGTATCTTTTGAAATACCTCCTTATGGGCACCCTCATAAATTTTCATTTCCTAATAGAGTTTGCATGTATAATTCATGTATTCAAAAAAATAACCATAAACTGTTAAATTTACTGCTGGATTTATGAAAATATGGCACCATCCCTGTGTGAAAGGTTAGACAATATTCAACTATAAAAAGTGAAAGAAAATATTTGCATAGGTACCTGGTACTCTCTTATCTGATTGAAGGACAGAAGATGATCTGACCGGATCAGTGGAATGAACCAGACAAGATACAGAAAAAAAAGAAAAGACTATGTTGTTGCACCACACACCAAATTTTGACAGGACATGATACTTAAACCACTAAAAAATAATCCACCTGACACAAACTAAGTGACAATGGATTGAATGATGTAATTCCTTTCATTTGTTTGCTTACCAAAGCCATTAATAGATTGCAGGAGAAAAATCAAAAAGCTTGAGAATCACGTAAGAGTTATTGTGCTGAATGGCATAAATGTTTTGAACTGTTAGAGGGAATGTTTGAAAGATATTAATTACACGGCCAGATTTATTTTTACTAAATTGTTGTCTGACTGGACAGTGATCAAATAGTTTTGTGCAGCAAAACTACTTTACAATAAAGAGAGGTAACTAAGATAAAAGCTGAAGAGAGAGATTAACTAATTTACAGCTAAAGAGAATGACAACAGTAGTCAAAGAAAATGTTAAATTTTGTAGTAAATAAATATTTGAAATCCTTAAAAATTAGTTTCATTTGGAACCAAAATAATGTAGACCCATACAGATGCATCGATCTACAGCTTAATCTTTATTATTAAAATTTATTACATTGCTTAAAATGACATTGATTTATTAAATATTCACTATTGAGAATAAACAATTTTAGGAAACATTGTTAACAGTTTCTTTGTTTTATAATGCATAACAGGATATATAAAAATTAAATCAAGTAAATTTAAATTACTGGAAAAAACAATAAAAATAGTAAACATACAATCTAGAGAATTTAATAATTTTAGTCAGTCACTATTAAATGTTTATCTTATATTTTGAAACTAAATAAAAATAATCTAGCTTTCTTAAGAAAGGTAAGTGCATTTTGCCATAAAAAAATTTTCAAAAATGCATAATATTTAACTTTATCATTCAGTTCATCCATTTTGGTCTGCTATCTGGCAGATACAGAATTATTGAATATTTGTAAAGTATAGTAAATTTCACCTATCAGAAAGGTTGATAGGTGAGAGAGTGGACAGTTGCTGCCTAACCAAAGAAGAAGAAATTTAACATTCATTTTTTCTAATTTGTTTGGAAACAAATATATATCAGGTAATCCCTAGGCATACTAGATCAGTAATCAAGGTTGTAAAACTCAATTCAATCTGCTATACTGTTGTTTATTAAAATGTGGCTGACATTCTGGCCACCTTTTCCTGCCTTGGATTATTTCTTCCACATTTAATCAATGTGGTACATCAAAAACAAATTCCTTATTATGATTCACCATGATGTAAGGTCTTTTTTTCATTAACTGCCAAAACTTTAATTGATTGTGTTAATTTTTATGTTATTAGATATCTAATCACTATTTCAGCACCTATATTTCGTTCAATTTCTGGAAGTTTTCTAATCATACCTACTACAATTGTGTAATAGTTTTTTACTTTTTATTTGTGTATCACAAATGTAATATGACAGGGATACTTTCTGTTTGTGAATAAGACCCCTAGTCATAAAAACTAAATCACTTACCAGAGATATTTTTTGTCTCTCTTCTTTCAGATCTTGAAAACCTTCTGCAATGTCATCTTTCACATTATATTCCAAATTTCTTTTTATGTGCATTCCATCTAGCATTAAGATAATTTGCTTTTTTTTTATTTTCTGCCATATAATCCATATTTTGCTTAAAAATGTTTAAAAAAAATTTAATTCCAGCTTTAAGTTTTAAAATAGCAGCCATCTTGCAATGGTTGACCAAGCATGAATCACACAACCATCATTACGCATTTGTTCACAAAACTAAACCTATCAAAAGAGTCGGGGGGGGGGGACATCTATGAAATGATTTCAGAAGACAATTGAAATTTAGGTTACATTGGATAAAGGGGATCATTTGGCCCGTTTAAGTATGAATGAAAGACCAGAAAAATCAGCTATGGACCAACATTACTTGGAGACTGATCATAAAATAATTTTATTAAAAACCAAATTTTTTTTATTACAACTCTACTTCTGTGCTGGTGGCTAACCCTTCAAGGAGGGAAAGAATTATATTTTTATTGTTAAAGTCGACTGGGGCAGCTTCACCATCCCAGCAGTGGTATTTTCATTGAGTAAACGATTTACACATTGAAGGAAAAATTTAAACCACAATTTATGAAAGATTTTTTTATTGACATTCTATGCATTAATCGTGAATACAACCAAATAAATTAAAACTTATTTTGACTTCTACACATATTACCAGAGACACCACATTGATGTTAGATAACACTGCCAAACAATAAATAAAGTAGAAAAAATAAACAGATTATTAACCCACATAATTAATTAGGTAGTTTGTAAACTATGTTGTTTACAGGCGAATGAATAAATCGCCTGATATTTATTCATTCTCAGCTTGAATGAATAAATTTCTTGGTGAACCAATTCTTGCACACCATTTATAATTGACCATAACCAAAACAACTGTTTTCTAACAGTATTTAAGGATTGTTCTTGTGGTTTGTTGATGATCATTGTGTATGATATTCTTAAAGAGAACTGCATACATTTAAATTGAAATGGAAGATGTATTCAAATTATTGGAATCCTTTATATGAACACATCTATATTTTTTTTAATAATAAATGTTGTTTCTATGGTATTTCTTTTATGTATAATATCACGTGTGATTGCAAAGTTTTGACGGCATCAGATTTTGCAGGAGAATAACAGTAGTTGCTATCTTTACCTCCAGGTGATCATGTTTGCATTCCATTGATGTTGATGGAATTCAAAAACTCTGTTGGATACAGAACCGATTCATCTTGTGCCATTACAGTATTGATAGAAAGAAATATTTTTGATGATCCCGGAATGAGTTTCAAAATATTAGAATTTATAATGTTAACATCTTCATTGTAAGGTGACAAAATTGCCCTTTCTCTAATCTAATGATGGTTTTTGTAGTTTTCAGCAAAATGTGGAAACGTCTCTTTCCCGAATTTATTTGTCTTTCTAGTGGTCATCAGTTTAAAGCAAGCCTCTTGAAATTTGCAACAAACTCTCATGTTTACAGTAGATAAGTAAGCAAATTTTTCACGTCCTCAAATACAAAGAAGAACCATTCTCTAATAAAAACACTCTAATTGACTTGGACATACATTGTAAACACATGACATAATGTTGGATGAAAAACTATTTGGAAATCCAGATACTGGTGTTCCTCTACGTAAAAATGTTTTCCTTCAGTGATCCCACGTATAATATATGTGGGTACTTCGCAATGTAATAAATTTTTTGCTAGACTGTCACTCTGGCATAGTTTAAAGAAAGCAGTAAATGTTTTATTTGATGGTTTTCTAAAATACAGTAAATATTATCATATAAAAAGTTTTTGTCTGATGTTGAAGCATTTCATTATGTGGGTTTTCATTACATATTTGAAGAACAGCCATAACTATGTTCACATACTTGCAAATATATTTTATTGATCTTGCTGAGTTGTAGTATTCCACGTTAATATGAGCATTAAACATATTTGATAATACTGGATGATACAATCCAAATTTTTATAAACATTGCTAATTCGGCTGTCATTGTTAGGACAGTGTCGACAAAACGGATAATCAGCTGTTCCTGTTTTTATTGAATTTAAAAACATTCATGGGAAGTGCTTGCCAAATCTGTTATTCTTCATGCACAGTGAATTTTTTATTTTCTGGTGAGTCTGTGGAATTCCATTTATGGGCAGAGGGTCAGGATTGCTAACAGGTTCTGCAAGATATTAGAAGTGTGTATGTATGCTGCACCCTACCGACTAAACCTCCTATCTCACCAAGTCCTCCTGGGGCTGGACTGGCAATTAAGCTTTGACGCTTTTGTTTGTTAATCACACCTCGTCGTTTTCACTTTGTTCTTGTTTCTTTTTCTCATTTGGTTTTGTGCTTTCTCAGATCTTATTTTGCACCCACCTCAAACCCCAGAGTAAGATCAACCTATGGCTATGCCATGCCTGGTGAATTTGGATTTAGCAGACTGCACAATCCATGCACCATATTCTTTAACACTACATCAAATAATTCAAGATCCATGTTGCTATACGGTGGTTCTGGTGAAATAATCAAATTAATGTTAAGATGAAGCTTTTCCTTAGGATATGTGCCTAAGACATATATCTCTTCTGTCATTCTATACAGTTCGTGCAACAAACATCTGAAAAAATTACTAGGCGATTGGAAGCTTGCTCGTTACCTTTCAAAAAAAATTTCGATTTATGCCCATTTTGGGTGATGTGTAAAAGTGTAATAGATCTGGACGGCCGAGTTTACGAACATAAGTTATGGCCTCATGCGTATACTCGTGCATGTGTCGTGGGCACAAATCGATGCTGCTGTTTTGGCCTATTTCAAGGAACTCAGCACAAAAGGTATTCCAATGACAAGAATTGAACCACTGTTAAAGGCCAGTAATAATGGTCTTCAATTTAAAGCTAGCCGTGGATGGTGTGGGAAATTCATTATAGGCAATGTCTATCATTGCATCGCAGAACTCTACTTGCCAAAAGTTACCATCAGATTACGCGCATAAATTAGTGAAATATGAACGTTACGTAATCGATCTACGATTAAAAAAACGGTGCTGTCTCAGTCAGATTGGTAATGCTGATGAAGTTACTGTGTTCTGATATGCCGTTAAATTACACACTAAGTGAGAAGAGGCAAAAACAAGTAACAGTAAAAACAACTGGATATGAATAAGTAAGAATAATGTTGATTGCTACTGTCGACAGAGATAAAGTATCGCCTTATATAATTCTGAACTGGAAAACTGCCAAAAGAAAGATTCTGTGATGGTGTAATTGTTCGAACTTAAAACACTGCCTGGATGACGAGCGATCTATTGCAAGATTGGTTAGATTGTACGGGAACGTAGGCTGGGTGAACTTATGAAACTAACAGTATATTAGAGTTGGATGCTTTTCGTGATCATTTGTCGTGACAACATTAAAACAAAACTGACAAATGATTGGCGTGATTTAGTTTAAAAATTCCTGCAAGTGGTTGATCTGAGACTGAACAAGACAGCACTTCATTTGCATTCATACATATCTACCTCATTCATCTTCTGAAGTAATACCTTACGGTGATTCCAGAGGCTAATCAGAAAAACAGATTTGTAATTCCTGGAGGTATAAGAAGTCAGTTACAACCGCTGGATGTCGAGGGTCAATAAATCGTTTAAAGATCGTATACAGTCAGTGGATACAAATACAATACACCCAAGGTGGATAAAATACAACTGAAAAAAACGATCATCCACTAACACCGAGCGGCAGAAGCTACGATTGTAGATTGGATTTCGAAAGCTTGTAATAATTTACCATCAAAAATAGTTAAAAATTCATTCTTGAAATGCTGCTTGTCAAATGCATTGGATGGTTCTGAAGACGATGTATTTGGAACCCCAATAACGCAAATGATTTCGACTCAGATGAAACTGTCAGGCACGACTCGACAGAAAGATAGCTAGACTCAATAGGAAGCTAACGATATACGCTGTTTAATCACGAAAAATTTTGTGATTAGTGATAAAATATCGTACTTTTAAAGCTAATTACATTACATTTTAGGTGACTATAATACAAAATTAGTGTTGTATTCGATTTAGGTACTCCATACTTGGATTATTCAATAACTGCTATTTAACTTTTTATATTAATTTTTCAAAATAGGATGAACTTATTGAAAAATACTGAAATACACAAAATACTTGTATGACTTACCGTAATTTATAATAAATATATTATACAGTATTTTAATATTTCTATTGGATATTTTTATTTTTTCAAAAAATTATCTACTAAATTTTGTGTGTGTCTTAAATTCCATAGCGACTTAAATTTGAAGAGCTACGGTATTTTCTAGAGAATTTGTTTATTCATTATCAATCTGTAATACTCGTACAATTATTTCGTATAATATTTGCAATGTTGCGAACGTCAACCCCTTAGTATTACGGTAATACTTTTTAAATGTAGAACATTCAATAGTTATTTGTTTACTAAATTTTATATTTGTTTATTATATTTTGTCAATTTTTACGTAAGCAGCGAGAAAAATATATTTTTATAGCTGAATTTTTATTACAAAAAATACTTTTGTAATAATAGATATGTTAATTACTTATAATTTGGATATATTCTAATTATTTTAATTCAAAATTGTATTGTCTTATACAATTACTGAAAAAGATATGCAATAATGTTAATTATTGCGTTATACTATTCGACTTTCATAAAAAACGTTGTATTATTTACGATCAATCTTTGACCTATTTGTTGGGGGCAATATGTTTATTTCTTTAATTATGTAATCTAAATGATAATGCTCCCGTGGATGTCCTTTTTTATTATTATGAAATGACCGCAAATATGTTTCTCTCTTTCGATTGACCCGCGTGATAACTTCTTCGTAGGGGGGATTAGATAAACTTCATTGGTTAATTTTAGTCATTACACTTCATGGTGATCAAAGAGTAATCGATATGTTTCACGTGGTGTTAGGCTGTGTCGGAGGTTAGTTTAGTGATTGCTCTTGGTAAATTCAATAAATATGGTTTACTTTTGTAGGCAAATATTGCGTACTAATTTGATAACTCATGTATTCAATAATAGTTTTTCTTGTCAGACATTGAGGACGATTCGAAATAACAATTTAGCTCAGTTTCAGTTCCTAAGGTGCCTTTCTTCAGAAGTACAGGGTTAGTTTTATTTTTTTTTTTTTTTATTGTGTAGTTATGTTATTTATCTTTTTTACAGGTTCTTTGATTTAAATAATCAATTCTGATAATTACTTATTTGTTTAGGATAAGTTAGTTATACTGATGGAATCTCAATTTGAAGTTTTTAACAAACTGTATATTCATCTTTAAAATAATTCATTTTTAAATTATGTAGCTCATCGATAAAGTAACTGAAAATACAGTTGGATATCGTCGTTTTAAAAGAATCATATTTGTCATAAAGACTACTGTAAAACTGTGTGTAGAGAATTGAAGCAGTTAATGAATGTACTAGCTTAAGCTTTTTGGAACCTTATTTAGGCCTATACTTAAGGAAAATTACTGCAGATGATAAATTACTTTATCAAAATCTTTTATTTTCTATTGATAATAACTAATTATGTATTATTTTATTCTGATATATAAATATTTTCAAATTATGGGGTTATTATTTCCCAATATAAATACTATCCTTTGCCTGAAAGTCAGAAAGGTTGTGCTTGTCATTGTTGTCTATGCTTGTAGGACACTTTTTGGAATTTATTTTTGAACAGAAATATAGTTACTACAGAGAGAAACTACACCACATGTACCATGTTATGTGACGTGTATGATGATTTATCACCTTACAAAGAGCACTGTAAGTCATCTTTGATGGCTGACTGTTAACAACTATTGTTTATTCCTCTCTTCATAAAACTTTAACCGTAATTCTAGCCTTAAATCTCAACCTTCTCTTTATCTATTTTGGTGGGCTCTAAATCTGAACCCTAATTTCTCTTCACAGATCTTATTAGCACTTGTACAGGTCACCTGCTTTCCTACATTTAGATCTTGTGTTTTCTTGATCCTATATATCTACTACTGCATATTAACGTATGAATAAAATAGTGATCAAGTTATTGCTCAGAATTGCCCACTTTTTTTTTAATTCGGTAAAAAAAGTAATACTATTTTAAAATTGTTTTTTTTGTTGCCTTTATAGTATATCATAATGCTATGATGTATAGTGACTGATAACATCAGGTTTCAATGCTGGTAAATTCTGTTTACCAGTAAGTAAAGGCAAAAATAAAAAATTGTAGCCAGAAATTATTCATTTCTTACAGTTTTTCAAATTAATGTGCACCAAGAAAAAACATTATAAATTTAGATAGCTTAAATTTTAGATTACTTATTCACTTGCAAAGTGTAAACTTAAATTGATTTATCTATTTTTTTATCTACCTGTCGATTTATTTATTATCTACATTTAAATTTTTTTTATTATAACATTTCTGCATTTTCAAATGTAGTAATTAAATTTTTTGAGTGTCTCCATTTTTTTGAGTTAACAGAAAGAATAAATAAACATGTATTTGTACGAGAACAGAAACAAAATATCTATCAAGAAGATTGTTCACATTATATTTCAACCAAGTAGTTGGGCCAATTTTGATTCTGTACAAGGATGTTCCTTGCTATTACTTTCTTCATCGCTACTATTACTGCTACTTCCCAATTCAGTGATGAAACTATCAGTAATATCTGATATCTTTATAGCATAGTCATCCTCTGTTTTTTCAAAGTGAGGTGGTGCCCCACCTTGCTGACAGTAATGGCGTCCATCTTGGTCATCATCGTCTAACTGAGGAATTAGAAAGTTTTGAAGCATGTCCAGATTAATGATACCATTTACGGTTGATTGGAAGAAGAACGAGCCATACAATCTCTGCTTTCACTAAAAATGTATCATCTGAAATTCTTTCCATCATTTACGCACAACACTGCTGTCAAGCAATTTTGTCATCATCTGTAATGTGTTGAACAACGGTTAGTTTGTATTGTTTCAATCGCAATTGTTTATTTAATATACGCCAAAAGGTTTTGTGACTGCTAGTCTCACGTGACACATATCAAGTGTTTGGCAGTTTTAGGGATGCATGAGTGTTCTGGTGATTTATATGTTTTAATAGAACAACTGCCTTCACAACGAAGGTTTGATGCCAAGAGTAAATTGTATGCCAATTAGGAGGATCCCTACCATACTTTTTACAGAAATTATGTTGGACTGTAGTTGTTGACTGCAAACCTGTGAAATCAAAACACACAAAGAACATTCTGCGTCAGGAAATGTATCTTTTTTTTAACACTACTGGTGGCCAATTTTGATACCAATGAACTATGCGAGTCAAAACTTGGTGTGTTTTGTTATGAAATGAAACCTCAACTGAATCTGTAAGTTATCTAAGTAAATAAATAGTTATTTAATAAATAAGTTTTTATATGCTTTTAAAGTGTGATGTTTTGTTTGAATCACCCATATATGCATATTCTTGGTATTGAGAATATATTGCATGTAAATTTAAGACTGACACTGCATAATACATCCTGTTAGATTATACTGTATTGGCAAGACTATACTGTCATATACAGCTCCATTTCCATTGATGACTGGATTAATGGACAGCTGATTTTTTTGTATAATTTTTTTTCAGGTAGACTATATACCAGTAAACATGAATGGATCGTAGTTCAGGGAGATGTCGGAGTTGTCGGAATCTCTCATTATGCACAGGTATCTTTTACTTTCTTTACCACATAGGCCTAACACATATGATAAATTAGTAATTGTAACTATAATTGTATTTATGCCTACTCCGAAGGAGTAATGTCAGTTGATGGAATATCAATTTCAAGGAATTATCACCACAACAAACAGTTTTTTCACAATGCATTTGTTGATGCATTTCTTGATGGTTTTTAGAAGACTCCATTATTTTATAATGTAAGTTGTTAATGTATCCTCTTAAATGGAAATGATCTTCTAAATCGATTGTTCTGAGGCACATCGTTCAGGCTGCCAGTAAAGGTCAAAACTCATTTGTTCCCTGGAAAAGTTGTTGCAACGATTTCTTTCTTGACTCAATGGGGGTATCAACAAATTGTGATGGTAAATGCAGCTTACAAAAGACTGGGTATGCCTATCAGAGACGTCATCCTTCTCCATGACACCAGACCACACACCGTGATTTTGACAAGGAATAAATCAGAAAAATACACGGGAAACTCTCGAGCACCCTCCCTTTTTTCACTTAAAAGATCACAATCAGAGGTATTAATATTGCTTGAATAAGTATTTTAATAATATGTGTTTGTATTGAAGATGACATTATTTTTAGGGGGTTCAAATTAATAAAATATTGATAGTCTTGTTTGAAATGATAGAAGAAAAACTGCCAAGGAAATGATATCAATAGTTTTCAGAAGCTACTGCAGTAATCCCCCATAATCTGTGTATGCATATATTACTCTGTATGCATTGTTCCAATAATGATGGTTGATCATAATCAAAATTCTCTGAGAAAGATGATAAGAGGAGATGATTTTTTACACCACAACAGAAGATAGTGTTTTTTTTTTGTATGAACCACAGGAAGTGCCAATTATCATAGTGGACATTATCTGTGTGGTTACAGAAGTTTCATTTTGATAGGAACAGAGGAAAAGTTTGATTTTTTATTTGTAGGATATAGTTCATTATGAATTCATTCCTGAATGGCAGATGAACAGGAAATGTACATTAATATATTTTATTGTTTATGGGATGCAGTAAGAATTGCAGCTTTGAAAAATTGTAAATAAAAGTTTGGATTCTTTTGCACAGTAGATCCATGTTTATTAAATATTAAAAGAAAATATTGTTTGTTAATAGTACATATGGCACTAAAAAATATAAGAGATGGAGCATACTCTTCTGATCCCCTAGCGGAAGAGACCCTCCAACCACCCTCTCCATACCTAGCCTGATGGGCTTTACTGGAGTTCTTATTTAAAACCCTGGCATATGACATCTCTCACTAGCACCAATTGATTGTTTCTTATTATTTCCTTGCTTGCAAAATGCTCTGAAGGGGAAAAAACAGATAAAAAACGCCAAAGATATTATGGCCAAGTACAATGAAGGAACTGAAAACAATATTGTAAAATGGGTTTCAGGAATGTTTCGAACCACTTTATAAATGTTGGTAAAAGTGTCTAGCAGCTGAAGGAAACTACTTTAAAGGAAATGTATTACTCTAAAACTTTTTATATTAGCAGTTTTTGAGAAATAACTAATTTTGGGAACTTTTTGAATTTACATCATACATAAAAGTTTTATACTGTGTATCAACAGTGTGTCTGGTACTTCAATAGATTTTTCAGTGATGAGTGGTTTGTCCTAAATTACATTTTTAAAATGAGACATAAACTATTCATTCAGCTAGTTATCAAAAAATGAAAAAATTGCAATGAATGCCAATTCATTGGTAATAAAAAAAAAAGTAAGCCTAATTTACAAATTTAAATTTACATTACAAATAATCCATAAATTGAGAAATTTTTTTTTAAATATTACAAAAGTGCAATTGCTTTTAAGTATGCTTACTATAGAGAAAATCATTCCTATGTCATAGTGTTATAATGACTGCCTAAAATAAAGTTCTTACAAACTATTGAATTGCTTTAACATCATAAGTGTAGCTGATTATTATTCATGATTCTTTTCAATGATGAATTTTAATATTTTTAAGTGATAGTTGTTTTCAATTTCTTGAGTAACAAGTTAGTAGATTAAAAGAAGTTACGGAGTATTATTCATATTATGAGTCCATATTTTAAAGACTTATATTGATATTACATAGTATTACATGTATGAATTTGTAAACTGTATCAAGAACTTTGAACATCATAGCATTAACAATATTAGACTATTTTGAATATCATAGCCAAAGAGAATGATTTTATAGATGGCAGTAGTAATTTATATTACTCATTTTGCACGTTTCACTTAGTTTTGGTTCGAATTTATGGCTTTGCTTTCCACTCTGTATATTCAACAGGTAATCTGACATGTCTTGTGCCCCATTAGGTGGTCACTGGGATACAAAAATAAAATGAAATAAAAATAGAAATAATGAGAAAATGTTTTTCATAACTCCTGTTTTCATAGTGTGTAAAAAAAAGTTGTTATTTTGATTGTTATAATAGTAAAATTTCAATTGGGCTGAAGCTATAAGTAGTTCTACGAATGAAAGTTTTTTTCTTGTGTTGTAGTAATCATCAGAGTATGGGTTCAGTATCTTATTCAATTTTTTTCATTTAGTGTTATAACTATTGATTTATTTTTTTAATTTTAGTGTTTTGTGTTTTAGGATTCTCTTGGTGATGTTGTTTATGCTCAGCTTCCAGAAGTTGGAACTGTTATTAACCAAGAAGGTAAGTTATTAAATTCATTTAAATTTTTATTCTTAGGCACTTTGCATATCCTACCCTACTAAAAGGTATTCATATGCAGGTCTGTGTGTATGTCCGTCTTCCGTAGCTTAGCACTGGAAAGTACCGATCACTAGCGGAAAATCCTGATTTGTTAGTATATGTCTCGTAGTGGTCAGATGTATACGTTATATTATTATATATCGATTTATTGCATATATATATCAATTAATATGCATAATATATATATCAATAAGTTATTGTTTATTTACATGATTGTTTTTCTTCTTAAAATAATTAACTATAACCAAAATGTAAGCGCTGGAATGTATCGATTACTAGTGAGAAATTAAATTAAATTTCTAATTTAACTTTCGTTATATCAATTTTCATCATTCAAAAAAAAAATATAGATAATAAATTTTGGACACCTAATAATCCCATTGCAAGACACCACCTGCAGAGCAACCACCTGGAGGGCATGCCTACAGCATAGCTCTGCAACTAGTAACTCACAAAAATAATTCTTAGAAGAATTATTTGTGTATTTTAGTTCTATATTTTCACACAATAGATGGCTTTAGTTAGTGATAGGTTATAAGTAGGCTCAATCTACTTTTATCTTGAATATCTGTACACTTCGGTTAAAGTCCCCATTTCTTAAGGAATTAATTTTTTTTACTAGTTATTAAAATAAATTATTTCTTAGTGGAGATGATATTTATTGTATTTCATGATTCAGAAATTTTTCATAATGAAAAATTTTCTTTAGAACCTTTGACTTGCAAATAGTGAAAATAAAAAAGGAAATTGTATCTTCAAAAAGCTTATTACTGTTAATTAAGGTTTTCTCAGTTTACTAAGATTTTAGTTGAATTTCTTGGTATAAAAATATTAAAATACCTCTAATATGTGTAAAAAAAAACTTTGAACTGGCCGACTGAATGAAATTCAAGTGTCTGATTATTTTTGTTAAATATTTATATCTTTGTACATATTGTAACAACATGCTCTTACAGCTTAGTACTAATGAAGAAAACTTTATTTAGCACCTCTCAACTTTTGCAATCTCTAAAACTGGCGTAACATTTGTTATTGAGAATTTATTGCATGATATACTCCTAAATGCAATAAATCAAGTCATAAGGAAGGAAGCATACTTGTGCTCCAGGATCTGAAATCTGGTTCTTGAAATACAAAATAAATGCTTCCATTTCAGAACATAGATTATAGGAGAAAAGATTTGCAATTTTTTTAATGTTTATTAATTTTCACCTCTAGTTTTTTAAGTAGTTAATATGTTTAAGTAGTTCTTTTATTATATTTTTATAGATTTTTAACTGTATTTTGGATTGGAAGTATTTGGTCAAGATTTCTTTCCTTTATTACCATACTGTTACCTCTGTATGATAATGTCAATATAATTCAATATATTTCTGATTATTATTGATGATTTTTCTTTTTTTTTCTTTATCAAATAGATGAAATTGGGGCACTGGAAAGTGTGAAGGCTGCCAGTGAGTTGTATTCACCAGTTAGTGGTAAAGTTGTTGAAAAAAATAAAGATGTTGAAGAGTCACCAGCGCTTATTAACCAGTCTTGTTATGAGAAAGGTAGTTAGTGTTAATTGTTATTGTTGTATGTAATTACTAAATTATATTAAAGTTAGAGATGTTTTAGGCTTAAAGTCATAAATTTATACTGTTAGCTGAGTCTGTAATTGGAATATAGTAAGGAGTGGAAGCTTAAACAGAGGGAATGCTGTACTGTATACCATCATTTATGCATAATGATATTTTGATTCACTGACAGTCATTTTCTGTTTGGAATAACTACTTGAATTTTCAGGGATTCTGAAGATAATCTAAATTTTCTTTGTTTAATTTTTAATTTGTCAAAATCAGATAATCCATTTTGCAGATTTTTAAGATTTAATAAAACATTTTATAGTGACACTTTTTTTTGGGGGGAGGGGGCAAATGATTAATTCAAATTTTATAGCAAACCATACTACAGATTTCCCAAGAAGAGCTACCAGATGTTTGGATATACTTGCCAGTTGTGTGACTTATGGATTCACATCTATAATTTGTTGAACATTACAATTTTACTCATGAAACAGTCCCTAGCAAAGCAATATGCCCAAATTTTTAAAATATGTGGAATTCTGTGTTTTATGAAAAACACATCTTGTGAACAGTATGATTTTTTTTCATTCTGCACAATTTGCAGTGTAATACAAAAATTTGAAGAAACTGAGTCTGTAAAAGATCTGCAGATGTCTACAGTGTGCTAGTTCTTCTATTCTGCTGAGAATATTGCCACCATTTTGAAAATTCAGAGTTTGAAACTTCCATTAGTTTCACATTCTAGATAATTAGCCTAATTCCATCCATTTGTAGTAATTAGGCATTGCCCTGGCCATCACTCACCAAACTTACACAGAAAGATTTGGCTTTACATTTGTATAAGATCAAGTTGACTCAGGAATTGAAGTGAACAGACTGTAGGCAGCTTTATATATTTGCTGATTTTGTGCCTCAATACATAGCAGTTAAAAATGACGTGTACAAGAAATCATTTTTATTGATAAATGCAATTTTCATCTCTTGTGTATTTAACTAGCAAAGTTGTTGGAATCTGGGGTAATAAAAAAGATCTAAGACATTCATTAATTCTTTTTACATATGAGAAATTCACTTGCAACATGTCAAGGTTTAATGTAGTTAATAACCTGGAAGTATTGGACCTTAATTTTTTGAAAATCAAAACAGCTGAGTGCTTACAGTGTCTGCTAAATGCTAATACATGATTTACTACCACATTTTTTGTGGTCAAATTTGATTAATATGGATATAGGCGTGTGGTTCTGTTAAGGCTTGCAGTACCATTCACCATGGAAATTATTAATTAATACAATATATATATATACATATATATATGACTTATTGCATCAAAGGCAAAATTCTTTCACAAAACAGTGATGTCAATAGTCCTCCAAGATTGTGCAGTTTGAGTTGGGCGTGGATTATTTTTTTTGGGAGGGTTATATGAAAAGTAAGTATAAACCAACAATGCGCAAAGTATTCATGAGTCCAAACGCTGTATTCAGTGCCTAATTCATGACAGTAAAACACAGCTTTGCTCAGTTGTAATTAAAATTTTGATTAAAGGGTGGCTATATGAAAAAATTACCCTGTGCTCAATACACACTAGCCGATTTTTCAAAATTATAAGTAATGTTTAGAAATGTGGTAGTTTTTTTATACAACTGATGAATGGTCATTTTATTTTATTTGTAAAGAGTTCACCTCTAAAATTTGTGTGCAATGTATTTATAAAAAAAGCATCTTTGATTGACTGAACTCTTTGTTGCCATCAGCCTGAACTGCTGTTGCATTGCTGCAGCAATCTTTCTCTAGTTTCCTAAAGGAGAACCATCCTTTCTGTTTCTAACATTTTCTCTTGCTGCAAGAGTATAGTAAGTTTATGATTGTTTATTATTACAAGTGCTTGACCTTACATTGTGTTTACATATTTTATTGAAAATAGTTCTGTTTTATTATTTAGTTTGCTGTATAATAAAAATTCTTTATAATGATATTGTAATATTTGTGATATAAAGAAGGTACTGCTTTACACAGTGGATATAATAGGTATTCAAAAAAAGTAGTGATCCTTTTTGCGCATGGGATAGCATTAGCATATTCTGGCAAAAGTCAAAGAAGATGGGCATGTAAGCAGTCAGTCATGACATCACCAATGACCATCCATAACCAAACAGTGTAAACTATTTGTAGAAAACTGGTTACAAAAAGAACCTCAGTGTTTGGGTGCCATATGGTCTGACTCATGAAGAATGTATTTGATCGAATATCTAACTGTGAATCTCTATTGAAACATATCAAAATCGAGTCACTTCTGAAACAGTTGGTCATGAGTGATGAAAAGTAGATAGATAACCAATGACAGCAATGTTCAAAAAAGTTTGTGGTTGAAGCAAAGGAGAAGCTCCAGTCTGTGGCAAAGCCCACACTGTTGCCCAAGAAAGTTATGCTGTGTGTTTGATAGGATTGTTGGAAGGGCATTTTGCTTACAGGCAGAACGATAGACTCAGACCTGTAATATTGACAATTATAGCACAATTACACCCAGCAATTCAAAATAAATGACCTGAACTGGTCAACAGAAGTCTTTAATGACCTTTCAGAAATTGAGAGAACTAGACTGGGAGGTTTTAATGCATCTACCCTTTAGCCTGGCCTGCCATCATCAGACTACCATTTATTTCAATCTCTGCACAACTCCCTAAATGGGAATTGTGCACATTTCACAATTTTTTGACCAAAAAACAAGAAATTCTATATAGCAATGGGATTATGATGTCAGAAAAAAAATGGTGCATATTTGGTCTCATAATGTTATTTTCCAATAACATAAATTTATTCTCAATTTTGGCCTTCAAAGTCTCAATACTTTTTAAACAACCTGATGTTTTATTTGAATTTTTTGTTGATTGTTTTTTTTTTTTTTTATTGTGAGGCGATTTATTAGATGTCATTAAATAGAAAAAAAGATAATATTGTTTTTCATTTTAATTAAAAATATTAGTAGTGATCATTTTCATTTTATAATTTATTGTTAACCATATTAGGAAATTTATTTACATTGTATTAGCTTCTGTTAACTAAAATATCATTGTATTATATTAATTATTATTTTTAACGTGTTCTTTTAGGTTGGCTTTTTAAAGTACTAATAAAAAATGGAGATGAAATTAAAGACTTAATGAATGAAGAACAGTATAAAGAATTTTTAAAAACTGATCCTAGTCACTAGTTATATTTATATACATGTTGTAAATGTTCTTAAGAATTAAGTGAATTAATTTTTTATTTATTACATTTTTCATTGTAAATAACAAGTATATTATTAAGTACTTAATCAGTACTGTTGAATTTTATGGTTTTAATAAATTCTTATGTAATTATTTTTTAAATAATATTTTGATGTGGTAGAAATCTTTTGTGCATATTTTTTTATTTTTTGTGTTAATTGGTATTATTTTATCCTTAACTTCACTCCTTTTGTTTTTAGGATGCTACACCCTGTGAAATTCCATGTCTTGTGAATCCATCAGTTTGTATGGAATATAAATATAATTCAGCCCTAAGAATATATGTAAAATATTTTAATATTTTTCCAGCAAAAAATTAAATAGAGAAAACTAAAAAATTTTTATCCATCTAAAAGCTTATACCATTAATTAATAATTTGATATGAAATGTTTAATGACTTTACTGATATCCCAATTCTTTCATTTTAAATGATAAGTGATCCTTTGTAAATGAAAATTATGTGGGTTGATATAATTTTAAATAAATCAGTCTTGTCAAATGAAATTGAACGTAATAAATTTATGGCAAAATCTTGCAGATACATTTGGTAAGTGGTCAATGTACAAGGCATGTCTTTAAAATAGAATCCATTTTGAAATAAAAACAAAATTGAAAAATATAAACAAACAGGAATGTGGAGAGGGTTAAAACTTTGAAAGGTTATACAATCGATCAATCTTTAATGTAAAAATAAGTTTAATTTAGAAAAAGTTGACGATGAATTGCAATTTCAATTAAATTAAGCTCTTTCTGTATCTTATGATAAAGTAATTCCTTTTACTAATAACAATAACCAAAATTATGAATTTTTTTTAATAGTTTAAGTAAAAATATTTATTTCTAATTTTATTATATACAGCTGAATAAATAAATACATAAAACCTGATTTCTGTACTTGTAGAGGACTTACTGAAAGTTGAACGGTGAGATTAATTTATGTTCTTAAAAAATGAAAAAGATTTCTCAATTTGGAGATTCCAAACTTAAGGAAAGCACGTGGGTAAAATTAATTTTTAAGATAGTAATCGTTTAATGATTTAAATTTAAAAACACAAATTTATAGTTGTAATTCTTAGTAAAGTTGTAATTTTCTAGGAGGAGAAACATTTCTGGCTAATCTTTTTCTCAAGAAATACTAGAGTAGGGATCTCAAAAAAAAAACTACGATTTTACATTTTAAATCCAAGGGATTTAACTTGTGGATGGATTTAAATTTAAAATAAATTTTTAAAAATTAAAAAAAAATATTTTTGTTGCCACATACATTGGAGTGGGATGGGCAAAAACATTTTATAGCGGTTGAAGACCTACTGATATGGAAAATATAAGTGAAAAAACTACAATTTTCTGAAACAAGATATTTCTAAAAAAAGAAAAATATTGCCATTTTTTAGGGAAGGGAGGCAAATAAAAATGCTAGGTAATTTGTGATCTTGATAAAAAAAAAACTACAGCTTCTGTAAGAAAACTTTTTACTAAAGTGCCCCAGTAAAGATTTGAAATTCTATTTCGGTTAAAACACCCACACTCCTTTTTCCAGTTTTTGCAAAAATTAATATAGTCTTTTCCCTGCTGAAGAAAATAACCACCCACGAAATTTGAAGAAAATCAATCAGTGGAATCTAGAACGCATAACACAAATGTCCTGACAAAAAATTGTTGCGTTAATAGCATTGGAATATTTTTTTCGCAGATTATTTACAATTTATTTAAATTATTTTTTTGTTAATTTTTTTAAAAAAATCTATAAATCTTTTTTTACTAATCTATATGCTTTCCTGTTCTATAGCAGCTTATATTGTTACAGCCATTAAAGTAAAAATTAAGACTAATTCAATTAGGCTTTCTGGAATGAGTATTTATAACTTCAGCTATGGGGAAAGTGATAAATATAAACAGTAATCTCACTGTGATCATTTATCCAAATAAAAAAATTTATTTAATGTTTAGTTTCTTTTTCATTTCTCAATTTATCTACAGAACAATTACTATTTAATTATCATCAGTCTAATTCAGATATGACACATCCGCTGTAAACAATAATAATGATAGGTTGCTTTATTCTTTTACTGAAAAAAAAATTAAAATTATTGATAGTTTTCTACAAAAATAAATAAAAAAATAACTACATGCTGGTAAATTCATTTCAAAAATGAAACTGGCTCCAATCCTATCTAGTTATAACTGATGTTTCTCAATGCAGCTGATTGGTCAGTGTTGTTTTAAAATAAGATGTGTTAAAACTGTTTCATGGTAAACAAAGCCTGTCCAGCCCTGTTTACATAACGCAAGTAAAGATTAGCTTTGCTCAGCTGGTTGAATTTTCATCAACCATAGGATGTCTTATAATTGCTTTATTTGGTTGTTCAGTTGAATAAACAAGAATCATCATAGTCACCTTCAGATTCTGATAGTAATTCAAACATTAATGTTAAAATATAGTAATGTAAGATTTTTAAAAAAATTAAAATGTACTTTTTTCAAAAGATTTTGAAGAAATTTATAAAATGTTCTACTTATTATTATTTATTATGAACCTTTTATTTCATTTTACAGCAGAAAAATGTCAGGTATGTGTAATTTATTGCATATGAATTCATGACAACTGATAAAATTAAAAATTTTTTTAAACCATTTACAAGAAACATATCTGTTGCTGCTTATAACCTTAAAACTATTCTAAGTAACTGCTCTGAGGTGGTAACTATGTAATGCAAAAAAACTGCATCAAAATCTGCCCAACTGTATTAGAGAAATATATCTACTACAGCACCCCCTGATTGCATATAACTGTAAAACTAATCTAAGAACCTGCTGTGAGGTGATACATATGTAATACAAAAATCAGCCCAAACATTTTCGAGAAACACATCTATTGCAGCATTCCTTGGTGGCCTATAGCCATTAAACATGTCTAAGAACCTGCTCTGAAGTACTATTTATGTAATCAAAAAACTGCATTGAAATGGGTCTAGTAGTTTTCAGGGAAAATGGTAAGACACACACAACCTCTTACCCCAAACATATATACTGTCTCCATTCCATTGTGAGTAAAAATAGATTAAAATATCCGCATTTTTCTGTAATTTATTAATGTTATACAATGACAAGATATTTTATGAATGGGTTTTACACATAACTTAAAAATATTGCTAATTAATTGGTTTTCTGGTTGAGTAGTACAGCAGTGATTTCTATTTTGCATTAATTCACAGTCAAATATATTATATTACAGTCATCACATATTTAATTATGTAATTCCTTTTAATTAAAAAATTGTTGGCAATCATTCAAATGGTTATTGAATTTTGTTGAATCTTTTATTAAATCTGGAAA
>JAAAKQ030492935.1:0-17827 GCA_010016005.3 Zanna intricata
AAAAAAATTGATGAAGTAAAACAGGATGAAAATTTAACAATTTTTGGAGATGGAAATGCAAGCATTGGAAAAGGCAAGGAAGGAAATATGGTGGGTAAATATGGGCTGGCAAAAGGAATGAAAGAGGGTACCGACTTATTGACTTTTGCACATAGTATAATTAAATAATTACCAAAATCCAGTTTAAAAATCATAATAGAATATACACATGAAAAAAGCCTGGTAATACTGCAAGTTATCACATAGATTACATCATAGTTAAACAAAGGTTCAGAAATCAACTCGTCGACTGCAAAGCATATCCAAGAACAGATATTGATAGCAACCATAATTTAGTGATAATGAAATGTAGATTGGAGTTTAAAAACCTGAAGAATAGGTGTCAAATGAATCGGTGGAATTTAGAGAAACTTGAGAAGGTAAAGAAGATTTTTGATTAGAATATCACCAGAGGTCTAAGTAAAAGAGATATGGTAGGAAATCAGAGGATACATTGCAGCTGATGGATGAATGTAGAAAGTATAAGAATACTAGGGATGAATAAGGTAAAAGTAACTACTGACAATTAAGAAATACTAATAACAGGAAGTGCAAATTAGCAAAAGAAGAGTGGATTAAAGAAAAGTGTTCAGAAATGGAATGAGAAATGATCATTGGTAAAATAGACGCAGCATACAGGAAAGTTAAGGAGAATTATGTGGTATATAAATTCAAATCTAATAATGTGTTAAATAATGATGGTAAACCGATTTATATTACGAAAGAAAATATTGATAGGTGGGTGGGATATATTGAAGAGTTATGCGGAGGAAATCAATTAGAAACTGATGTTTTAAGGGAAGAAGAGGAAGTCAAAGAGGATGAAAAAGGAGGTAAAATACTGAGATCTGAATTTAATAGAGCATTAAAAGATTTGAATGGCAGAAAGGCTCCTGGGATAGACAGGATACCTACAGTATAACTGCGCAGTGCAGGTGAGGAAAAAAATAAGTACATTATACAACATGGTGTGTAATATTTACTAAAAAGGGTAGTCCCATCAGATTTCATAAACAGTGTTATTGTGATGATGCGAAAGAAAGGAGGAGCAGATAAATGTGTAGTATGCAAAATAATTAGCTTACCACTCATGCATAAAAAATCTTAATAGAATTATGTACAGAAAACTTGAGAGGAGAGTGGAAGAAGTGTCAAGAAAAGACCAATTTGGTTTCAGGAAAAGTATAGGAAACAACTTTAGCATTCAGATTAACAGTAGAAGAAGATTAAAGAAAAATAAACCAATATACATGGCATTTATAGAGTTAAAAAAGGTATTTGATAATGTAGAATGTAATAAAATGTTCAGAATTTTAAAAAATGTAGGGTTCAAATATAGATATAAAAGAATTTAGATCTGGAGTAACAATGTAAGGGGAAAAGATAAAGATGGTATGATTTGCTAATGATATATTAATTCTAGTAAAGGGTAAAAAAGATTTTACCCTCTAAAAAAAAAAAAATTTATTAGAAAAAAATTTTCTAAAAGAATTTTGTTATTTAGGAAGTAGAATTACTAAAGATGGATGAAGCAGGAGTGATATAAAATGCCAAATAGTAGAGGCAAAATGAGCTTTCAGTCAGAAATATAATTTGTTTACATTAAAAATTAATTTAAACATCAGAAAAATATTTTTTAAAGTATAGGTCTTGAGTGTAGTTTTATATGGAAGTGAAACTTGGTTGATCAGAATAGCTGAGAAGAAAAGATTTGAAACTTTTGAAATATGGTGCTATAGGAGAATGTAAAAAATCAGATGGGTGGATACAGTGACAAATGAAGAGATGTTTTGGCAAATCAATGAAAAAAGAAAACTATATATTAACTAAATTTTGCAAAAATATAGTTAAAAGAAGAGACAGACTTATAGACCACATATTAAGGTATCCTGGAATAGTCGCTTTATTATTGGAGGGACAGGTAGATGGGAGAAATTGTGCAAACAGGCAACATTTGGAATCTGTAAAACTAATTGTTAGGGATATAGTATGTAGGAGGTATACCGAAATGAAACGACTGGCACTAGTTAGGGAACTTGGAGAGCTGCATCAAATCAGTCAAATGACTGAGGACAAAAAAAAATAGTAATGCAAATTTTCTCACTGAGATTTGCTAATTCATACAAATTGATAAACTGAATTTTATTTGTTTGATTTGTTTCAAACAGATTATAATCATATGTTACGGTTGTCAGTACACACAGTAGAGGTAATTTCTATATTTTTAATGATAAAAAAATAATTCAAAAATTTGGGACAATACTTTTTTAAGCAGATTAATCTGGTTCCTGATAGACTTATGATGATGATTGTTATTTGTTTCTATCATGTTTCTTTTTTCTTCCCACTATTTTTCCCATAAAATATATTGCTCTTTATAAAAATTAACTTACATATTGAATAAAAATGATTTTTAAGAATATTATCAATTTTACACTACATTTCTTTCTTTCTTTTTCTTCTCCTAGTATTCAGTTTTTATGCAAAATAATTTCTTATTACAACTGTTTATTTATTTATCCACCAAATACAGGCTGATACCTGGTAACAGCTACATTACCTTTACTTTTTTTTTACAAGAAATGAACTCTGAGGCATATGAAAAGTGTAAAATCTGACTGAAATTTGAACACAGAATCAACTGAGTGAATGGGAGACATGCTATGAATCCACTGTGAAGGTTGGTGGAGTGATAAATTTATGATGTATATCTAATGCATTAAGAATGTAGGTGGCATATATGTTTAAAAGCAATAAATAAATAATTAATAATCAACAGCAGGGTTTATGTCAGAAACAGAAGCTAAACACTAGGAATGAATAGTTGTCCAGTTTCTCAAGAAAAGGGATTACTACCAAGGAGAGTGGTGGGTATGGCAGTGAAGAAAGAAGAATAAAATAACTGATAACTATTAAAATATATATTATATATAACTACATTTAGGCTTCATAATTTTCTTTTTACCATAAACAGATTTTTCACTTGATGTCTTTTAAGATCTATTTAAAAATTTGTAATACATTTTCCTAGATTATTAAAAACCAACCAATTCCATAATTACATATAATAAAAAACGAATCTAAATTTGCACATTCTCTTTTAGTTTTTCTATTTTCCCAATTAACCTTTTCTGCTATATTTAATTTTCTCAAGAAATCTTGAGAAAAATTGCAATATTAATCACGCCACTCTTAATCTGTGCTTACATTTTCATAATTTTTAGATTTTATAACTTCAGTTTTACTTGTGGACACAAATTTAATTGGGTAATATACTTTTATGACTTCTGTACATTAATTTAGGTAAAACTTCAGTTATATTTTTGTTACTGATTGAACTGATATAAGACAGTTTTCAGGTTATAAGTATTTTAATAGTTGTAATATAAGTATTATAATGCTAATTGTCCGATATTAAATTCTTCAATTACAAAGTGCGAGTATATAAGTACTCAGATACAGGCAAGTCAAGCTCAATTTTCTTTGGTTTGGGTCATGTAATGACCATGGCAAAAGAAGCAATTATCAAAATTCTATGATAACAACATCCACTGACAATAACATGGAATCATAATGCAACACATTGGACTACTGACAAAAGCTTGTGTGTGAAAAACCTATAAAGCTGTCTGAGTTTTAAAAATTTAGTCTTAAAATTTATCTTAAAGTGATTATTTAATGTACTTTTATAGTCAGCTATCCTACACAACCAACTTTGAAAAATAGTTTATAATAAAATTAATTATATATTAAAATTACATAAAAAGTAACTAAAGTTAAGTAAACACTATCAGTTAATTTCAACTGAATAAAATACAAACTGATAATTTCAGAAATCCAATTTAAACTAATAGTTTTACAATAATTCAAATAATAAATTATTAATTATCAATAAAATCAATTTATTTATACAGTTTATTTACATATTCAGTAATAAAAAATAATTATGATTTTCCTTAAATATAAAAAAAATTAATGTTACAGAAATTATTAGTACATAACTAATCAACAAAAACAACAAAAATGAACAAAAACAAAGAGTAACAGATAAGATAGCACAAACTAGTAAATACTTAAAAATAAACAACCATTTCACTAACTTTATCAGATTAAAGATTAAACAATAGAAGACCAATGAATGATCTGAGCAAACATGTAGTCTATAATTTTAACTATAAAGTTACATTAGTCCAAACAAGAGACATGACTAGATTTGTCAACACATTCACTGCCAATTTTCAAATACAAAATTATGTTCTTTTAAGATTAGTTGATAGATAGTAGAAAAATGTCCAGTAGCTGGCTGAGCTACACTGTATTTATTAACATGTGCATAAACATGCTTCAGCTATATGGCCTTAAAGTAATAATACAGTTCAGACAAGATTCTCCAGTAAGGAGATCAAATAAGAACTAAGATGGTAATAAAGATGAAAATAATAAGGGTCCAGGCTATAAAAAATAAATTATTTCTCCTGAAACTTGAGTTGAGAGCATACCTAAGTCACCTTAGTTTTTCAAATACTACTCCACATGCAACTAAAATATACACGTATGTAAAGTAAAGAATCCAGCCACATTATCCAAAATATGAAGAAAACTTTTGCCAAGGAAGTTCACATGCGGCAAACTTTATAATCTTGAAATTTCAAAATAGTGAAACCACTTAATGAGCTGTATATTTCTAAAAAATTATTCACTGCAGCCTTCCCTAAGGGAGAACATTTGTTTACTCATACATTTAAATGAAAAATTTACCTGGCTTATGTCATTGGAACAATGTTAGTAAGATAAAACCAATACCGTCAAGAAACCTGCACTAAATCTTGTCTAAAGTAATGCCCCTTCAAATTAACAATACACAATGAATCTTAGCCCTGAATTACAAGTAGAAGTTTCAAAAAGGTATAAATAAAGGCATTTATTGTAATAGTTCTGAATAGAAAATATACAAACTGTTCTTTCACCTTATATGAATGACACTTTTATTCTTTGTAAAATTACATGAAATAATTGCTTCATGGTCTTACAATAAGGAAATTAAGTCATCCAGATGTATTTTTTCCCCCCAGAATCAACATGGTATGGATAACCAAATTTATAAACATTGAAAATTCAGTTTTATCCTTCTCTAACAGTATGAGTACAGAGAAAGAAAATACTGTAGGCAATAAATTTTCTCGTCTATTGACAAGAAACTGATGTTTCAACCATGGAAGTAATTCCTGAATCACCTTATCAGCAATGTGCTGATAAAATGTAAATCTTGAAAACAACTCTTTATTATTTATTAAAAGAGAAAAGAATCCACCTAAATAACCCAAAATATGTGGAAAATATTTACCAAAGAAATCTAAGCAGAAATTGGAGTTTTATAAGTTTCCTTGCAGAGTGCCGGTCTCTGTGGCGCAAGGTAGTGTCTCAACCTTTCATCTGGAGGTCCCGGGTTAGAATCCCGGTCAGATATGGCATTTTTCACACATGCTACAACTCATTCATCTCATTCTCTGAAGATATATCTTTAAATTTCACCTAATACAATTGGTATTCAATCTGGATACTTTTCCTGTTAAAGTTTAGTCCAGCTAACCTTGTATGGATAGCTGGAGGTCAAACAAAAAAAAAGAAGCTTTTCTTGCAGAAGACCCAAACTTCAGTACAAGAATTTTTTTTAATAAAGTATAATGATTCAAAACTTAATTTGTCATTGAGGATTCCAAAATTCATGAGAATTATCTGAAGATCACCATCAATATAATGAAAAATTTAATATTTGGTACTATATTTGGATGTTCTCATTGATAAGCAATAATTTATTAAAATAACTGTAACAGTAGAAAAGAATTATATTTGAAAAATTTTAACATCAGTTAACAATAATGTCATCTATAGTGAGCGCCACACTCTTCAGATTTAATACCACATGACTGAATAAAATACTTGAAGAAAAGTTATTTTATACAATTAATTAACAATCTTTAATTGAGAACAGTAAGTAATGTAGAACCAGTCACGTTACATGTTTTCAGGTCATTAAAGTTAGGATAAAAAGTGAAGAAATATTTGTTTTTTTATATTTTTGAAGCAATTCAGTTTGATTAATCATTCAACAACAATAAAAAAATTATAATGTTTATATATTAATATATTACATACATTATATATTAATTTATTTATTTATAATTTTTGCAAATAATTCAACTATAATGATTATCTATCATACATTAACCAACAAAACATTAATCTAATCTTTCTGTAATATTAGTTCAGTATATTTAGTATATTTTTCCTACTAGAAAATAAATCTACCTGGAGATTTTAACATATTAACTTAAATTAAAAAATAATTCATTTTACCCCAATTTTCTATGGAATAAATTATTCAGTTTTATAAAGAATTTATTTAAATCTTTATTTAACTGTATTAAAGAATTTGCATCTTCTCTTAATTACATTTTTTCTTCTGAGAAAATCAAAACAAATGTACACAATACTTTTGTAACAATACTACATAATACAAGCTGAACAAGGTTTGAGGGGCTAGTGTGTTGAGAAAAATTGAATATAAATGTTTAAAATTTATATTTAAAAAAAAATATTAATGTTTTATTGTATGGATGATGATAAGTGGTTATTATCCATACAAGGTTAGCTGGACCAAACTTTAACAGGAAAAGTATCCACACTGAATACCAATTGTATTAGTTGAAAATTCTATGAGTAAAGTATTTTATTAAAGATTGTTAAAAATTAAAAGGTCATAATTAACAGGTATGAGCATGTTTGTATGTATAAGTGTATATTTACTTTCTGTATGATATCAATTTTTTTCAGAAGATAGATTCATATTACCTTAACTATAAATTCTCATTAAATAACATAATTTTTATGACACATAGTATAAACCAGAAAAGAAGTATAAGAGCATTTCAAAATGAATATTGGGGTTTTGAAGCTATGTAATATTTTTTAAGTTTTATGCGCATTCATTAATTATAATTGAAATGAAACAAACTGTACACAAGCTCATGTTTCATGTACCTTCTGCTTGAAAGAGCTAATAGCAAAGATGGCGATTTTCCCAACAGAAAGCATTCTGCATTTTGCAGTTTGGAAAGTGTGAATCTGTAATTACCATTCAATGTGCATTTTATTTGATATTCTGTTGTTATTCCTTGAGTGACAATAATATTCAAAGATGGTGTAAACAATCTGAAACCACTGGCTGTATTTGTAAAGGAAAGAGTACAAGAAGACTGATTGTGTCCAAAGACAATGTTGAACATGTAAGAAATCTTTTATGCATAGTCCAAAAAGTATGTTAAGAAGGCTAGCTGCGAGTTAGCAATTCCAGTGATGTCTGTGGCTAGGGTTTTAAGGAAACACAACTGTGTCTATATCATTTACAACTGTTACAATCTCTAAAGGTTACAGATTATGGTTTGTGTGCTAGCTTCGCAAATGAAATGATGAACTGTGATGATGAAGACTTTCTTTAACGTGTCGTATTCAGTGACAAATCAGCATTTCATGTTAATGGAAGAGTAAACACTGATAATGTGTCTATTTGGGGTTTAGAAAATCCTTACAAAATATTGCAGTGTGAATGAGACTCCAAACTGAATGTTTTTGAGCTTTATCTGACAGCAAGTTTATGAGCTGTTCTTTTTCACAGAAGCAATTGAGTCTGGAATGAATTATCTTAGTGTGCTATAACTATGGTTTTTGTATAAACTGCAATATGAACCAGAACTTTGATAAACAAAATGGTGTGTCTCCTCACTAGCATAATGCTGTATGTGATTGGTTAAATAAAATTCTCCCCAAATCCTGGATTGGTCGCTGGAGATCAGATGACAGAACTGACTTGTTTCTTAGTCCTCCACGTTCGCCCGATATGACCTTGTGTGATTCTTTTCTTTCAGTGTTTATAAAGGATCAAGTACCATTGTTATCCACTGACCTACCTGACTTGAGACATAGGATTGAAACAGCTGTCACATCAACAATTACTCTAGACTTGCTGAATTAATATGGGATGAACTCTCCTACCGGCTGGATGTGTTCTGTGTAACAAATGGTCCTCACATTGAACACTAATAAGAAAAATTATTTGAATTGCTCTTTCATTTCATGTGTAATTTATCAATGTAAGTAAAACTTAGTAAATATTATATAACTTTAAAGTTTGATACTCATTTTGAAACTTGGGTATTTTTACTGCTTATGTATAACACTTCTTTTAATTGATTTTATTGCCTAACAATAGATAATTATTTTAAAATTGCTCAAAACTAAATCCAATAAGTAATCTCTAGAATCTCAAGGACTTAAAAAATACACAATTAGTTTAAACATTGATTTGCATTAAAGAAGTTAATTGTGAAAGGATCAGGCCAAGCCTTTAGCCTATGCACTAAAGGGTCTAACTGAGACTCCCCATCTGATAATTTGTGCAAATACTCCTATATTTATTCTGAAGACCATATAAACTGTTTCTTTATTTTCATTTATTTAAACTATTAGGAATAAGAAAAAATTAAGTAGCAAACCTTACCTAATTTTTAAAGAGTAATAAAAACTCAGTTTTTAAACTTCTGAAATTACATTTATTTTACCAGTACATATTTTATTTTTTAAACAGGTATTATCATTATGCCATTTTTTTTACAGAAGAAATTATTACAAAAGTTTTCTACACTTAGAATCATAAACTTAAAGTAATTTTTATATTTAGTATATTATTGAAATTTACTTTTGTTCTAACTGATATAATAATAATTGAAAGTAATTTAAGAAAAAATGTTAATATTTTTACTAACTTCAAAAATTAGGGAAGTTTCCACAATGTTTTTTGCTGTGCTTTTAATTTCAAAAATGGCAATGATAACTAGATTAATTAGATTACATAGTATGAAAACTGAATTGTAATTTTTATTGATAACTTTATACTAGAAATTGTTTAGTATCATGCAAATATCTAGGCATTTTACCACTTTGTCATAGTAAATTAAAAAAAATATAATTTCTTAAAACTTGAAGAAATCTAGGTGAAATACTTCCATTTACATTAAATTTTTTCAGCTTAACGGTCAATCATGTTTGAAATATCTAAAAACATATAGTTTTAAGTTTTAGATTATGCCAAATAATAGTGGCAGCTTGCATATAGGCACTGTAGAACTGCAGCACTCCCTCTTTTCACTTGACATTATCAATAACATTTAATATAATCAGTCCTTTTTTCTTTAGTTCTTTCTTTATACTTGTAAAGTATATAATCCTTGAGCTTAGTGTTTATAGCCATCCTCTATTTTATGAAAAGATACGAAAATCTTTGTATGGAACTGTGCACTTCACAATTCTAGCAATGTGGTGTTTGGCTGTTGTGTGCGTGCACACATAGGAAGCTGCATGCGAGGCTGCGAGGGGAAAAGATCACTGTGGCTCCTGCAGTGTGACCCTGACATAGTGATGGAAGGTAGTTAATTTTTTTACTAGCATATGTATGGAACGTCCATTGTTCATTCCCTTTTCTAGTTTAGTTGGTGGAATGATTATAAAAGTAGTTTACTTGTTTTTCTGGCAATAATCAGAAAATGGTAGAAAGCAAGGGTTCTTTGATTGCCAAATCTGTCCAAAAGGACGCTGGAGAATGAAAGAGAAGGTAATTAGTAAAAACTAATTATGTGTTTGTTTCTGAGTACATAGAAATTTAAATTAAGCACCACTGGACTATAGTGTTTTAAGAGGACATTTTATTAAATTATTATTTAATAATACTAAAAAATATTTTCTTTATTGATATTTTATTATTTATTTGGTTAAACCAAAAATGGTTTGTAAGCACTATTTGCTTAAAAACTTTGTACCATATTCCTGAATGCGATAAAGTGTAAAATTAGATTACTATCTTGCTTCCAGCTATTCTATTTGATTAATTTTTTTTCAGTTCTTTATTTCATAGAAAGCCATGGAAAACTTTGTACCGTATTCTTGAATGCGATAAAATGTAAAATTAGATTATTATCTTGCTTCCAGCTATTCTATTTTATTCATTTTTTCGGTTCTTTTATTTCACAGAAAACACGGCCTTGAAAAGGCTCAGAAAAAATTTTATGGAGCAACACCCCCACTAATTTTAGCTACGAGCCACCAATGCCAAATAATATCCAGATGTTGGAATAAACTTGCAAAAAATGGCAAGTAAGGATTAGAACCAAGTATTATTTTAAATATATGATAAGCATCTAGCAGTGAATGTGTTAATCTTAAAAATAAAAAGATTGTTTAACAAAATCATAATAAAGTGAGTAATGATAGTTAAGTGAATTCATTGCAAACATATACACTAGCAAATAAATTAAGAGGTTCTAATTACCAAGAAAAAAAAGAAAAAGATGTAAGGGTGAGTTTAACTAACAGAATCGTACCTTGTGCGTGGGACCTGGTAGAGGTTATTACAATGTTTGTGTTAAAATGTAAGCACTGCTCCCAGCACCGTAGTTATTCTTGTTGGAATGAAACCCATTGAGGAGTTCTAAATGTCACTGGGACATAATAAGGATTAAGAGGTGGTGGTCGTCTGTCAACAGCAACAGCAACACAGCAACAAGCCAAATGAGACAAGCAAAGCAAACAAAAACAAGAAAAATTTAAAATAATTTCATTCATTTACATTTAACTGGCATTTTCACAAATAAAGCAAAGCAATGCAAATAAAAAAAATAATAATAAAAATAACTCAAAATAAATTCCTTTTCTCACAAATCATTCAATAAAAAATATTATGTTCTTAGGTGGACAATTTTCTTACATTTTTCCACAAATATTAAATTTTGTACTCAAAATTGTTTTAAAAAAGAAAATTTAAGTTAAAGAGAAAATCTATAGGGGTTTTCAGGCATCAGACAACCAATAAAAATACTTGATAAAATTTAAATGTCAATGGTCAGATAAGAAACTAAAATATGATTCTTCAAAAGACAGCATAAGGAAGAAAATTACTGTAAAAATTAAAAAAAAAAAAACATACATTTTTAATATTTAAAATAATTACTTATAAAAAAATTGTATTTGCTACAACTGTAAAAGTCCACTAAAGTAAAAAGAATTTATTTATTTCAGAATTTATATAGAAAAGAGTTTTTATTTAGCATTTAAAATTATCATAAAAATGTCTAAAAAATAAATTACAGCCTAACAAGCCTACTTATAACATCACCCATTGTTTATAAAGTAAGTTAAATAGTTTTTAAAAAAAATGGCAAAAACATTTTGCAAACAGATAGAGCATGGTTGGTTTATTTTTTTGATGTGAGTTCAACTTACAAAGTATTTTGTTTATAAATATAAAATTGAATCTTTTTTTTTGTAGAAGTATGTGATACTTATAATATACTACAGCACTCTGATAAATACTGATGGTTCAAAAAGGACATCACAATATTAAAAGCACATAAAAATGTATTCAGATATCTTACAGATTTGGTTGAGGGTTCATTTCATTCCAAAACAGATAAAATTTTGACTCCCATAATTCATTAGTACCAAATTTGGCCACCAGCACTGTCACCAAAGTTGTTAAAAATGCATGTATTTACTGGTGTGAAATGTACTTGCTGTGTGTTTTGGTTTTACAACTTGTGGTCAGCAACTGCAGTTCAATGTAATTTTCATTCAGAGTATGGTAGGGAGCCTCCTAATAGGCATACAATTTACTCTAGGCACCAACCTTCATTCAGACAGCTTATTCTGTTAAACATACAAAATCACTAAGATGCCCATGTGTCCCTGAAGCTGCTGAGAACAACTCAGAGAAAGCTTTGCAAGTAGTCTGAAAAAATCAACTTCATGTGTGTTAGATAAGACTGGCATTTCACAAACTGACTGTTTGGCGAATATTACGTAAACAATTGTACTTGAAGCCATACGAATTAACCATGATACTACACAATTACATATGATAACAAAAATACTCAGCTGCAGTTTTGTGTGGAACTAATGGATAGAATTGCAGACAACAATAATTTTTAGACAATGTAATTTTTTGTAATGAGTCAACATTTCATAACAGTGGCAAGTGAACACTCATAAGTGCCAAATATGGGTTAACAAAAACCTCATGAAACTTTGTAGCACATTTGTGATAGCCTTAAGGTGATTGTTTTTTGTTCCCTATGCAAAAATGACTATGCAGCCCATTTTTCTCCCGAAGACAATTGCAAATGTAACATTTATCTAGGCATGCTTCAAAGTTTTCAAATTCCTCCAAGATGGATGCCATTATTATCCTTAAGGCGAGGCACCTCTTCACTACCGTTTAGAAGTCAGAGATTTCTTGATACTTCATTCCCAGGTTGTGGACTGGTCATGAAGGTCCAACTGATTCCGCTAGAGTTTTTCTTGTGGGCTAAGACTCTGAAGTAATGCTGCAGGTGTAGAATTAAAGCCTTACTTGCTGGCTACAGACTGGAATGAAACTGACTTTAGATGGGATGTACAGTGCTTCTCAAATGTATAAGGACACCCCTAATTTAGTTTGCTCTGACCATGGCCTGACACTTTTGATAATCTGTGTAATGTAATGCATCTGATTTGAAGTACAAGAAAAAAGATTTTTTTGTTATAAGTTACATTTTTCTATCTTTAATTTAGATTATGCTATCACAATTTTTGTATATTTTCCAATGAAAATTTATGGTTTTTTAAATAGAAAAGAGCAGATTTTTTGAAAATTACTTGACATAAAATTTTGAAATTTTACGTAGAAGTTTTATTCTTTATTGTGAGTTTTGTTAACTATAATAGAATATCTTTAAAAAAATTCAGCCAATGAGTTTATTTTCAATAAAAGGTGATTAAAATCTGGTTTTTTGTCATTTTACATAATGAATTTGTTTTACAAAATTGGAGGAAATTTATGTAGGTCAGACTGATAGTATTGGCTTCTAACATTATCCCATATATGTTTTGTAGGTTACGTGTGTTAATTTTCTTTGAAAATTTGAAAAGTGCAGTTTAATTGTTGAAAAGTGATTATTCTTCATATTTTAAATATGTCTTGTCATCATGTTAGTGAAAGTGTTAAATGGGAGGCTGTTGGTTTGTACAAGGCTGGTAAAACTTTTAGAGAGATTTCTGACATTTTAAACATTAGTAAAACATGTGTTGAACAAACTTTAAAAAAATTTAAAGAAACTGGTTCTATTGTTGATAAGCCAAAGTCGGATAGACCTAGAAAAACCAGCCCACATTATGACAGGATGATTATCCAAAAATGTAAAGCTAATTGGAGGGCAGGACTTGGCGAACTTGTCAGTGAAATGAGTCGTGAAGTTGGCTTTTCTGTAAGTATCTATACTGTTTCAAGAAGACTTCTTGAAGCTGATCTAGAACCTCACTACACACTACAAAATCCTTGCTTACTGACATTCATTGAAAGAAGCGCTGAGAACGGTGCAGAGAATGCTCTGGATGGATGATTGGTTGGAAGCTTGGAGTCATGTTGTGTTTTCTGATGAACAGCAATTTTGATGTATTCCCAAAACAGATCAGAGTCTGCTGCACAAGAACTGAAAAGTTCTTGCCCACTTGTATTTATTTTTCTTTTTACCTCCAGAACCACCATTAGGTATTACATCAGAGGATGAAGGTGAATGATGTGCAGCGTGTGCGAAAATGCCAATGCCTGACCAGGATTCAAACCCAGGACTTCCGGATGAAAGGTCAGAATGCGCTAGCACTCATGCCATGGAGGCTGGCTGCCCACTTGCATTGTCCCTGCTGTTCAACATGGAGGTGAAGCCCTCATGGTTTGGGAGTGCATTACCAGTGAAGGTACTGGAGAGCTGCACGACCTCAATAAAAAACACTAATATGCTAGAGGAGGTGATGCTTTCATCAGTAAATAACCTGCTTGGAGAAAATTTTTTGTTCCAACAGGACAATGCACCATGTCACAAAGTGAGAGCAACAATGAAATGGTTAACTGACCATGATGTAGAAGTTCTTCCATGGCTAACTTGTTCTCCAGATTTAAACCTAATCAAGAATCTCTGGTAACAGATGGCAGCAAAACTTTACATTTGCAAGTCATGCAACAAGGCAGAACTTCAATTGAAGCTCCAAGAGATCTGGCAGTCCTTTATCAAGGAGTACTGTTGCACTTTGATGGACAGTATGATAGACAGAGTTGAAACATGTCGAAAGACTAAGGTGGTCCAACAAAGTACTAGTGTTATAAGAAATGAATTACTGATTGTAATACTTGTCAAAATGAAAAGATAATAATGTTGTATAAATGCTATTTTTTTCATTTTTGAGTAGCTTCCTTATATGAAGCATGTTTTCAAAGTATTGAAATTAAAAAAAAACAAAGACTTTACATGATTATTTTATTTTTACATGAAATTCAGTATATTAATCTACTTTTCTACATAGTTGCCTTCAACATTAAGGCACTTACTATACCGAACCACAAGCCTTTGTATTCCATCATCATAAAAGTTTGCCACCTGATTTAACAGCCAATGCAACACAGCCATGAGCACAATTTTCGGTAATTTAACCATTCACTAACGATTTCATAAAGAACCTTCATGAAACTTGAGGAAACTCCAATGATAATGAAGAAATCGTGTAATGTCTGTTTTCTTTAATTTTTTCATCTACTTTTTGCACCAAATCGTCAGTTTTCACTGAAGGTTGTCCACTATGTTCCTCATCATGAATGCTTGTTTGGCCATCCTTGAAAGCTCTAACCCATTTCCATACCATTCCATCACTTATAACGATTTTGTCCATAGACTTCACAAATCTGACGGGGAATTTCAAGCAGTTTGTCGCCTTTAGTGCACAGAAAGTGAATAAATAACAGCACATATTTCACAGCCAACGGGATTCTCAATTGGCAGGCATTTTAAATATGTAAAAGTAAATGTAAACACAATCGATTTTGACCGTAATGGCGTCTGTGGCTTGCAAACAGATATAGGTACACAATCCGCATGTCCAAGACACCGACCACAGCGCTGCATCGGCTTGATTTCAAAACAGTACTTACTTTAAAAACACGCCTCGTACATTCAGGAAGCACCTTATATCGCTTGACAAATGGAAGCCATATCAAACCAAAGTGACAAACTTGATATGTGTTTCTGTGAAATGAGACCTTAACTGAATTATCTAAATAAGTTTTTATATGCTTTTAAAGTTAGATGATTCAAAGTTCTCTTTGAATCATCTGGTATTATTATAAGCTGTTATTTTCTAATCAATGTAGACAGAGTTTTATATTTCCCATAATTACTATTTATAATTATTCTTATTAAAACAAAATGGAAAATTTTTAATTTAACCCCAATAAAAACTATAGATATAGATAAAAATATATCTCGATATACTGAGTTCCACAGACTCACTATTTAACCTTATAAGTTGAAAATTTAATGGCATCAATGTCCCATATTCAGACATAATCTGATCAACTTTGGTCAAAATCTGTGCAGAGTGTTCTGGGAATATAAGATGCGAGACACTGAACACAAACATGTACATACAAACATCTGGAAAAATTCCATCTGGTTTTTTGGGTTCCTTAGAAATCAAAACATCAAGAATAAGTGAAAACCAGATATGCCCAAATTGGACCCATTACAATAATTTCTCTTCTATAGCTAAAGCTCTTAGTGCTAGATAAGAAAGTAAATGGTAATGGTTTTATACAAGCATCACTGAATATATAAAGAGAAAAAAGATCTTTCACTTGATTCATAATATAAAAAACAAAATAAAAATAACTAATACTAATCTGAACATGTAATAAAAAATAAAAAAAACATTAAAAAGTAATAATTAAACATGCATGAAATTCATTGAAATGTTAAGCGTAATTAAACCACATACCCAAAAGTTAAATAATACAGAATAAAATACTTAAAATTGGAAGATATTTTATTACAGGATAGATGACCAATTTTTCTTTTATTTTTTTTTTACACATTGACTGCCAGTTACTTTATCAAGAAATCAATTTAAAAAAAAAACTTAAACAGAATATTAGTTTTAATACTTCATAAAACAACTAATTGTTTATTTAAATTTCTTTTAGTTATTAATATTTATGATTAAAAAAACTTGGGCAATTTTTTTATTATATCTAATAAATAAATGCATTCTGCAGTGCATTTAAAGAATGAGTTTTTGTTGAAACATAATTCAATATAGAAATCATTTCAACAAGTAAATACAAATTTTAAAAACATTAATGTAGTTATAAAAGTTGTAATAGAGTTCACAGGAAATAGGTCAACTGTTTTAGAGTAGAATATTGAGCTTTATATGGTTGTATAAAAGTAAAAAATTATTAAAATTCAAAACTTTTTGTAATTATTAAACTCAATTTAACTAAATTTATTGCAATCTATAGAAAATAAAACTGGTTATGTTCTCTAAAATACACTACTATCATTTAAGAATTATTCAATGTATGTAAAAGAGAATTTAGTTGTTTTACTGAAATCTTGTCATAACAAAGTTTTTGAATAGGAGTAAAGTATAAAAACATTCTTTTATTAATTCAGTAAAAATACTAAAATTTACTGTTTAATTTTAATTTTACTGTATTTTAATTTTGAAACATAATTACTATAAAATAATCTTTATTTTACTTTTGTTTACTTTACAACCTTTAACATGCACCAGTACATATATTTTAGTGAGGAACATAAAACGAATTAACTGTTATGAGTGTAAAAAAAATAGAGAATGAAAGAATGAATAACTACAGTATATTAAACTGACATTGTTAACCCATTATTCAATGCAACAACTGGTAGTTGTATTGAAATTGAAATCTGCTTTAAATTATAATGATGGAGACATCAAGATTAGTATTAGCTAACCATGAATAAAAGTTATTTTTGAAACGACACTGCTGTGTATTAAAGACATTACTTATGTGAAGTCTGTTATATAAGATGGGGAAGAAAAATTGATCCATCAAATATTAGTTCTTATAATTATTTATGAATATCTTCTTGAATTTTTCACATATTTATTTAAGTGTAATTAAAATTTAATAAGATTTATTCAAGTTAAAATTTCTCAACTTACAGCGACTTCCGTAACAGAATTATTCAACAGTTCTGAAAATGAATAATAGAACAAATGCAGGGGAAATCTTGTAATATAAAAAAAACTTTGAAAGAACAAAAGGTTACTGCAAATAATGAACATTATAAAAATATAATAATAACATAAATAAAATAAAACAAGATCCAGAATGGATATGGAAAATGATGAATAAATGACTCATGATAAAGATTAAATTCTCTTCACGATTTAATTCATACTTGACTAAACAGAAATAGAAAATTTGCATTAAAAAAAATATTCATTTTATTAAAGCATACAGCACAACAGGTTTTTTTTAAATGATAATAAAATTAAAAATGGAGATTATTCTTTCCAGATTATCCTTAAGAGTCAAAGATACAACCCAATTGAGAATCAATCAATTTGAGAATCACTGAATCAGTTTGTCAGCCAATAAATTATGATGAAGGATTACAGTATAGTATGAAAGTAGTTTTACATAGTGATGATTATGTAATGATAATTAGCAGATGACTTGACTTAAATATCATAAGGTAGCGACTGACATTAAGCAGCTGAATAGTACAGTACTGATAGTAAACCCAACCAATAGAATAATAACCAATGGGATATAAAAAGATAAACAGAAAGCAATGAATAAATAATTTAAATATATATATTAAATAGTTAA
>JAAAKQ030492935.1:17927-41536 GCA_010016005.3 Zanna intricata
ATAATAACCAATGGGATATAAAAAGATAAACAGAAAGCAATGAATAAATAATTTAAATATATATATTAAATAGTTAAATATATAGGGAACTATAATTAACTATCTTTACGTTTAATCTTCCATATGTATATTTAACAACTAAATTTAATAAAATAAAAATACTGAAACATATTTAAAACAATGAAAAATGCATAAAATCAATCAATTTTATCCTTTCTTACTTCACATATCCTTTTCACAAACCACATTTTTCTAAAAAAAAAAGGATCTTTTTATTTAACAATTACAAAAAATAATAACTAACTTGAATGTTTTTTTTTGTGTTAGAAGTATACTGAATTATGAATGGTTACTCAAATCATAAATTTGTTTAAAAATCAGTAACTGCATTTATTTGGTGTAAGTAAACATTAAAAATTTCTAAAAATAAAATGTATAAGAATAAAAGCAAAAACAACAAAGAAGATTTGCAATCACATTGAACAACAAACTCATGTTCCTTTACTCTGAATGATCAGAAAAATAAAAAATGAACTGCTAAAGCAGTAAATTAGTACACATTCACAAAATGCAAAAACACATTTAAAGCACCAAAAGATGAAAAATTATTTAAAAAAACAAATTATATGTAAGTTTTTATTTTAATCATAAATCTCAAAACCAAGTATAATTGCCTAACTTAAGTAATTACTAAGTTGCGATGATTTAGTGAAAAAAGTACAATTTTTAATTAGCAGAAATTTCAACAATGTAGAAAATGAATGTTATCATTGATAAGTTAGGAAATCACTAACCTGTTCTGTGCTATTTTCCTTAGTGTGTCTGGACATCTGATAAGTTTGTCGAGTGTTTTGACAATGGATGCAAAACTAGGCCTATGGGTTCTCTCTTTCTGCCAGCTATCTAACATTAACTGGTAAATTGCCTCAGGGCAATCCATTGGAGCAGGTAACCTTTTAATATAAAGGAAAATGTAAATATCAGTAAAACAATCAAAATTAATTATTTTTTCATCAGTAACATTTTGTCATAATTATATATTTTCAAATATAATTTTAAGAAAAATCAATAAATCACTCGGATTTATGGCTCTTATATACATTAATTTCTTTTCTTTTTCTACACAATCCAAAACAGTGGAAGCAGTAGATTTTTCAACAATTATATTAGCTAACAATTTGTTAGTTTAGACCCATCTTGCTTAGTGCATGATCTTTAATATATCTTTTTAGACATTCGCACACATTTATCAATTAATAATAATTGAGACAAATAAGCCTGATATATGTATATACTTAGGGGCACAACTTTTACAAACCAGTTGTGGTTGAAGTGCATTTCTGCAAACTGTTTACCAAAATTTTGCCTAGAATCAAACTATTTCTTTTTAAGTTTTTAATTTTTTTTTTGTTTATAATTTTTGTTAATTCTTTTTGTTAATAACTTCAGTGACAAACAGTTGTATAATTGTGATGAAACTTCTTTGCATTATAAACTATTGCCAATTAAAACATTAGATGCGAAACAAACACCAATAAATCTGGTACGAAAATAACAAAGAAATGGTAACTTTTCTTTTGTATGCCAATAAATCAGAAAATCATAAACTGAAGCCGATGCTCATTAGAAAGTATACCAGCCCACGATGCTTCACACGTTAATATGAATTCATATTTTTTTAATGTAATTTAACTATCAATTTGTGCTTTGTATTAAAAATTATTTATGAGTTCGACAATTAGGAAACAAAAGCTTTATTTTTTCTTGACAATTGCCCTGCTCATCCACCTACAAACTCGCTGAAATCTATGGATGGGAAAATAATCACAATGTTTTTACCTAATAACATCACATTCTTCATCCAAACATTAGTCTGAGGAGTTATTCAACATTTAAAGCTTATTACCGAAGAAAGCTATTGACCACTATTGTTAATTCAGAATTACAAGTAACAGAATTTCTTAAAACTGTGTCATTAAAAAGTATTCTACACAGTGCTAGAACAACATGGAGTAACATAAATTCTGTTACAATTAAAAATTGTTGGTTGCTATTGTCACAGAGCAACACAAAAGACATTAAAACAGGGATTGTTTATATCTTTAGTGACAAACATGTACTGGAATTGTCAAATTCAACTGGGTAAGAACTGTCTGTGATCTCAATGAATAGGTTCTAGAAGACAATCAAGCACCCGTTGCCCATGCCGCCGCCATTGACTGATGAAATTGTAAACCCCATTTTACAACCTAAAGAAGATAATTTGTAGGAGGAAGAAGGGAAAGGTGCTAAAGAAGTCGCTGATATGGAGGGGTCTACACCCTCAATAAAAGACATTCTGGAAAATTTAAATAGTGTAATAGCATGGATGAAGCAACAAAGTGATACTGATGATCGTCATTTATTGCATTTACAATGTGTAAAGTCATATATTATAAAGAAGAAACAAACAACCACAAAACAGAAAACAATAACCCCTTATTTTAAAAAATAATTTACATTCAAAGAAAAAAATCGCACTTAACTTGTTTCTATGTAAGTAGACATTGTGCTGTAGTGGCTTTTTCTATTAAACCATTACTGCTAGATTTTTTGGCTATTTTATTAAATTGATTCCTTTTTTTACTTCTTGAAATAACATGGTTAGTCTATACTGCATTTGGTACCGGGTGGTACCAAATATAATTTAAATATATAAATATTATTTATGTGTGTGATTGATATAGGTGAAAAATAATATGTATTTAACTAAAATGCTCTAATAAATGACAATAATTTTGAAAACAACTCTGTTAGGTGATTCTGATAAAAAGTGAATGGGTAAAAACTACAAAAAGATAAATTAGTATAACATGATAAATTATGCAAACAATATTAGTATATTTAATTATATCTTCAAGAGAATAATTAACAATTTATACATATAAAAAAAATTGATAATTACATAATAATGATCAATATGATAGGTATATGTAAATATACCTACAAGATTTATTTTTATGAAAACAAGTAAATCATAAATGATTTCAAAAACCTATAAACCTGTTTCATTATACAAGAGAAAAGATTAGATTTATACAGAATACTACGTCATACAGATGAAATGAATCATTGAAATGAAAAAAAAAAGAAGAAAATCATCTGTTATTCAAGAATTTTCAATTTCATTTCTAGAAGTAAATATAAGATCAACCATTTATTTTCTTTTTAATTATATTCAAAAGCTAATTTTAAACTTTATTTTAAGATGTTATTTCACTGAATTCATTTTTTATTCATCAGTATTATGACAGATGATTTTAATACAAGGTAGGTAAAGAAGTAGTATATATTTATTATAACTACAATGTTTATGATTTAAATAAAAGGTAATATAGAATCACAGACAAAAAAGTATAAAATATTGACAGTTACTTCCTGATTTAACTTAAAAAAAATATTACCTATAGCCTTTTTCAATAGATTTAATAACATCTTGATTACTCCAATTCCAATATGGACGTTCACCATAACTCATAACTTCCCAGCAAACAATTCCAAATGACCAAACATCTGACGCTGATGTGAACTTTCGGAATGCTATTGCTTCTGGAGCTGTCCATCTTACAGGTATTTTTCCCCCCTGAAAATTAAAAAAAAAAAAACATATAATATTAAGTAATTTAATAACTCTATTTGTTGTTAATAAATATAATCAAATACTAACAATCAATATAGACAAACAACAAAAATGAAGTGGTATGTAGAGTGAATACAAAAGTATTTTAAGTACTCAAAACTCCAAATAAACTTCTCTCGATCCATGGTTTATCATCCATCATTCAGTGAATATGTGTAAAAAAAAAATCTTAATAATAAGAGTCTCAATAGTTGATTTCTTTCATCCTATAAATAAAATACCAATTTACTTTTAATAGCAATACCAAATTGCATTACACTCGTAATGTGATTAAGTATAATTTTAAAATGTTTAATTATTTTTAATAATGCCTCAAGTGTTATGTATTTTCAACTAAATACAGGAATTCAAACTTCAAAAATATAAACTTAACTAACTGAATAAATTAATGAATTATTTATGACTTTTTGAAATATAAATAAACACATGCTCACATCATTAAAACTCTAAAGGTCTTCACACAAAGAAAACCATCATCAGAACTCATTTATTTGATCTAATTATAAATACATTTACTTAAGAAATAAACTGATGAATTACACTTAAATTGGAGTTTAATGTTTGGACAAATGTGTGATACCAGTTAGCAAGCTGGTAAGAGCACTGACCACAGCTACCTTTCCTCTTTACCATCAAAACATCAAACACTGATATCAAGATCAGTTACTGTTCACAAGTCTGATAAAACACATCCATTTAATATCACAACTTATAAGAAAGGTTTTGTACATTCACTGGTAAAAAAAAACAATTAATTAAATTTTACTCCTTCATTCACTTATTCACTCATTCATTCACTTGTAAATATTTATTTATTTATTTAAAAAAAAATCTAAATCCTTTAAAATATTACTGTACTATTTTAGATTCTACCACAACCTTAAATATTATTACTATTAACAAATATATTATTTATTATTAACTTTATTATATTTTTCTGCAATGCTGCTAATACCAGTACTCCAAATAAATATTTAAAAATTTACCCGTGTTGTGTAAGCTCCTTCAGTTGTACTTTCTATTTCTCTGCTAAGACCAAAGTCTGCTATCTTGCAGACTAATTGGGCATTGACTAGGACATTTCGTGCTGCTAAGTCACGATGCACATAATTCATTTCTGAGAGGTATTGCATTCCAGATGCAATCCCTCTTAACATGCCTACAAGTTGCAGTACTTGGAATTTACCATCATTTGCCTGTAAAAAAATTAAAAAAAACAAATAAACGAAATTAATTTCACACAGCCATGATTGTTAGAACTTGATGAGTAAAAGAATTTTTAATTTTTTTTTGAGATAATGCAACCAACTGATGTAAGGTACAGATCCCATTACAGTTCAAAGTAATCTCGTTCATTTTCAATTCAAATGTCTTGGGGCTATGCTATTTTACTTGACCTCAGAAATCAAAGCACGTTTTTTGTGTCTTTTCATCTCAAGCTGCAATACATCGTGTTCATAACTAATACCCAAAGAGCTCAATTACTATAGAGTTTTATTTATAAGACTATAACATAATTATAGTCATAATTATGCCAATCTTCTTGGTGGAGTGTAGCAACTTGCCTTTCATCCAGAGGTCCCAGTCAGCATAGCATTTATCACATGCTACAAAATTTATTTATCCTTCATCAATAACTGTTAAGTGGATGTAAGCCTGTTGTTACTGTATAAATAGATAATTATATAATATCTACAAAAATATAATGTGAATGAGTTATGAAATGTAACTAAATGTTTGAATTACAAAGGCTATTCAGGAAGTAACTTCCAATTCTTTATTAAAGAAACAATTTATTATATGCATCTTATAGCTACATTTTTATATAACTGCCAACTAAATTAAGGTACTTCTCATATCTATAAACAAATTTTTTAATATCTTCTTCATAAAACTCTGCTACCTGTGAATTAAACCAGATAGTAACACTGTTTTTCAACTCCTCACAATACCAAGACCAGAAGTTAATTTCCGAATAGCCCTGAACATTTTTTTCTACATAGTCTTCACACGGTATTCTTCAGAGGATGAATGAGGATGATATGTATGAATGTAAATGAAATGTAGTCTTGCACAGACTCAGATCAACCATTCCTGAGGCATCTGATTAACCACTAACCAAGTTGGTGAGAGAGCCCTGAACTTAAAAATTCTAAACTTACTGTGAGATGTTGAAGAAATTGAGAAGGGCCATATAAAACAAACAATGCAGCATGCCGAGTTTAGCGATCGTTTTCTGTATGATAATACTCGTATATATACTGCAATGTGCATTCACCACCAAATCAACAGTTTCAAATTCAAGTTGTTTAACCACCCTCCATACACCTGATTTGGCTTCCAGTGATTATCACCTTTTGCCAAAAAGAAGAACTGGTTAGCATGCAGGATTTTGAAAATGATGAACTGAAAAACAGTGTTACTACCTGGCTTAATTCACAGGTGACAGAGTTTAGGATGAGAATGATCAAAACTTGCTTACAGATATGACAAGTGCCTTAATTTGGTTGAAAATTATATAGAAAAGTAGCTATAGCAGTCAACACTAAGTAAACTAATGTAATTTCACAATTCACAGGGAAAAAAACTTTGTGTGTATGGTCAGCAGCTGGTGTAGCCACAAGGCTTAACGCACTAGGGACAATCTGGTGATCGAGTTTAAGACCTAGCTAGACTGAGTTACTTTTTACGCTTTAAATATTATTCAATTTATTTAATTCTACAGCTCACCTGTGATGTTAAAAAACAGCAGTAGTCTAGAACATTTTTCTGGGATGGGAGCAATTCTGCAAAACATATTTTTTGCAAATATTGTTATTTTTAATTGTTAACAATTGTGTCCAAGAAAAAGGTGGCCTTAATTAAGTAAAATCTTGAGATACTGAAGGTAACCTTGCTCTACAGCCTCCCCCCTTGACCTTTTAAGTTGAAAATTTAATGGTTTCAATTCTTCATATATATATATATATATACATACATATATATATAATTTAAATAAGTAATTGGTCCAGTAGTTCTAAAGATATAAGGTGATCCAGAGGCCAACACTGAACACAGATACATTAACATTTGGAAAATTTCCATCCAATTTTTTGGGTTCCTTCGGTGTCAAAACATTAAGATGTGTTGAAAATTGCATATGCCCAAATTGAACTGGTTATAATATTTTCCCTTCTAGAGCTATAGCGCTATCTAGACAGGAAAATAAAACACACATATACACACACACACACAATATATATATACCCCCCCAGTGTGTAAATAAGAAACCGGAATTTGTTCATAGATGTTCCTAGCTATCAATGTACTTACCATCAAACCATGTCATTTCTTTCTTTAATAGCTGACAAAGATTTTCAACTCACAACAATATAAGTTTCATACAACAGCATAGTTTTTAATAGAGTTAAACATGTCGAATTTTGGGTCTACAAACTGCAATTTGTAGACAGCATTGATTTTCTGTAACCATTTAAAGAAAACTGCTGTAGAATCACATCAAATGCTTATTGAAGCTTATGGTAAGCATACTCTTGGTAAATCACAGTGCTTTGAGTGATTTAAACAATTCAAAAGTGGCAATTTTGACTTAAGAAACAAAGAATATAGAATACCACCAAAAAGGTTTGAAGAGAGTGAATTGCAAGCATTTTTGGATGAGGATGATGCTCAAACACAACAACTTGCGAATCAATTAATGTAACACAAGAAGCCATTTCCATATGTTTGAAAGCCATGGGAAAGATCCAGAAGGTGAGAAGATGGGTTCTACATGAACTGAATGAAACGGTAAGAAACTTGAAAAAAATCACTTGCAAAATGCTGTTCACAAGGTACAAAAGAAAGTCATTTCTCCATTGAATTGTGACAGGTGATGAAAAGTGGATATATTTTGAGAATCCTAAGCGTAAAAGATCATGGGTAACTTTAGGCGAATTGACATTGACTGCAAGGCCAAATCGATATGGAAAGAAGACAATGCTCCGTGTTTGGTGGGATTAGAAGGGTGTGATCTATTATGAGCTGCTAAAACCTGGTGAAACCATTAATACTGAATGCTACTAACAAAAAATGACCAACTTGAATCAAGCTTTGTATGAAAAAGACCAGAATATCAAAAAAGGCAACACAAAGTGATCTTGACTCATGATTATGCACCATCACACAGCAAAACTGGTCAAGGAAACGACAGATGTTCAGTTGCAAAATACTTTCATATGTGGCTTACTCACTGGACTTAGCTCCATTCGACTACTATTTATTTGCATCAATGGAACTCGTACTTGCTGAGAAGCGCTTTACTTCTTATGAAAATGTACGAAAATGGCTCGATGACTGGTTTGCCTCAAAAGAGAAACAGTTTTTTTTGCATGGCATTCATAAGTTGTCAGAGAGATGGAAAAAATGTGTAGCTAGCAATGAAAAATATTTGAAATAAAATATTTTTTTATCATTTTCATATAATAAACGTGTATTTTCTATACAAAAATTTTGGTTTCATATTTACATACCTGGTATATACAGTACATCTGAAAAGTTCCTGAACTAATTTTTTATTTAAATTAGTATTAAAATTGTATTTTTATTTAATACAATTTTAAAGATAAACAAATTTATTCACATCAGCCCTCTTCATAGAACCCTTCTCTTATTATACTTGTACACTCATGTCAGCATCTGTCAAACACTCTGAAGAAATCGCTTGTGGGATTGTCTTCAACTGCTCGGTGCAAGCCCTTTATACCAGATACCTAATTTTATCAGTAGACACAATAACTTCATATTCCGTTGCCTAAGCAAGGATGGTTTTCCATTTGTGAGCCAGAATGGTTTGCTCTGGTTGCTAATATAAGTGAGAAAGATTACATTCTATCTTAAAGAGGCAGTTTTAGAAAAGGCTGAATATCAATAATACACTTAGAGAATACACATTAAAAAAGGTGAAAGTTGAATAGTTAAAATGTTTCATTTTCACTAATGCCTATGTAAAGAATTCTCTAACAGGCAAAGACTTCTAGACAAAAATAACTGCATTGAACACTATGAATAGTTATTAATTTATTCCTTAATCGACAGAAAGACCCATTAATGAATCAATCTTATAAAAAATAAGTTATATGAATGAATTACTCACCCTAAGGAATGTATCAAGTGAACCATTCTCCATGTATTCTGTGATTATCATCACAGGATTACTTTTGGTAACAACACCTTGAAGAAATATAACATTTGGGTGCTCAAACTGACCCATTATTGAAGCTTCTGTTAAGAAATCATTTCTTGCTTTATCAGCAGATCCTGGTTTTAATGTTTTAATCGCTACATCAATTTCAGTTCTACCATCTGGAGGTAGTTTTAATTTTCCTCTACAGACATCACCGAATTCACCACCACCTGAAAAAAAAATTCTTATAATACTAAGAATTTGTCTTTTAGAATATGTTGAATTCAGACTGTAGATAAACTTTTTAATCTACAAACATTAATAAATAACCAATATTGTGTAAGTATTAACTTACGACGGTGAATTAGATTTAAATAGTAATTGTTCTATTCTACACAGCAAGCAGTTCCGAGCTGGATGGCAGAGTGGGGGGAGTTAATGTTCAGTGTGTTAAAGAGGGAGAACCAGCTTGGTTAGCTCCTCCGTTCTGCTCTGTATCAGTAAAGCCATGATGAGCAAGAGGTTCCGTAGTCTGTTGCACTATGTATAATCATAAAGTTTTAACTAATGAAGGCATTAAATCCATAGGAATTATAACTTGTTTAAAGGTTTAAAGTTTGGGCATGCTACACTGTCGCAGAACCAATTGCTTACATGGGCCAGACAATTTAAGGACAGGTGAGAAATTGTAGAAAACAAAAGTCATGATCGATTCCCAAGGTCAAGTCTTAAAGCCGACAACATCTGAGCCATTCAAGAGCTTATTGAAGGTGATCACCAGTGAAGAAATTGTGTCAGAAATGGGTATCAGTTATGGGAGTGTCAATCCATTATTGCTGATCATCTTGGCTTTAGAAAAATTAGTCCTTGATGGGTTCCGAGGTTGTTGACTAAAAATCAAAACAGCTCATGTTGGAGATCTGTAAGAGACTTCTGAATTGATTTCAGCAAGAAGGGGATGATTTTAAGAGGTGCAAGAGGGTCACATGTGGTGAAACATGGGTCCATCATTACACTCCCAACTCAAAAATGGTGAGTAAGAAGTGGCGAAAAAAGGATGAGGGCTGTCCAGAGAAGGCCAAAATCTATCAGCCAGGAAAGTTCTTCCAACGATTTTTTTTTTATTCAAAGGGAGTTTTACCCACTGATTTTCTCCACACTCAACAAATGCAACTTACTATTGCTAACTGCTACTGTCAACAAAACTGCCGACCGAAACAAAATATGGGGTATGCCCATCAGAGATGTCACCCTCATCCATGACAACACCAGGCTGCACACCTTAATTTTGACAAGGGACAAATTGGAAAAATGTACTGGGAAACCCTCAACCACCCTCTCTACAGTCCAGATTTATTCCCCTGCTATTTTTGTCTGTGTTCTTGAAAGAATCACTTGGAGGGGAACTATTTGAAAACAATGAAGACATCAAGGATGCACAATTGACTCATTATCAAACTTTTTTGAACAAGGAATATTCATTCAAGCTTCTAAATCATTGTCAAAAGTGTGTAGAACATGCAGGAGACTATATAGAGAAATGATGAAGATATGAATTGTGTATATTATTAATCAATAAATGTATTAAAAAAAATTACCGTTTATATTTGATTCACCCTCGTATTAAATACTATACATTACATTTAATATAGTATTTATTATTCTTAAATAGCTAAATGTTTATTTTAAGATAATAGCTGAATACAAGTATCCTAATACAATATGTTATGTTCGAAAAGCCTTGAATTGTTAAGATTAAATTACTGCATTAAAATTTACAACTGATATTTCAAGGGCATCTGGTACTTTGGATTTTTTTAAATTTGATTTTTTTTGGTTGCATTTTTGCTTATTTAAAATCTTATTTTATGTATGTAAAACAATTAAATAATCAAAAGTAATATTTTTAGTGGCAAAATTTATTTTTTTACTAACTGAAAACTTTTTTCACTACTAACTGAAAAAACTGATGTTTGAAGTATTTTTTACAGATTATTTGTTGTTTGTTGTTGCATAGTTATTAAGAAAGGGAAATTTAGTGTTTATAGGAAAGTTTGTCAATTTTGATCATACTCAGAAGTGGTTGTGGTCATGATTTTGTAATCTTCGCAGAAACTTGAAGAATGTTTTTTAAGAAAATGGTAAAAACATTTCAGGAAAGGGTCAACTGACAGATAAACTTATCAATGAAATTGAGGTCTACTATGGTATTCCTATAAGAAAAAATACTCATAATATAAAAGACATGAAGCATGCAATATGGGTTATTTATTTTCATAAAATATCAACAGATGAAAATCCTTCACATGAGCTCCGTTTGTAGAACACGTGGGCTATCATCAAATAAAAATGCTGAGAAGGAAGAAAAAATAGTTTATTAATAAGGAGCTAAGAAAATCAGAAAAAGTACTCAACCAGATTAAAAGGATGATGAGGAAGAAAACCCAGATAATGCACAATATTGTGCTGAGATGCCCTGACCTGCAATAAATGATGGTTTTAATCGTTTTCTGAAATTGAGTGTTTTTTACATAAAAGACCTGTTATCTCATGAACCGCTTAAAGTAAGATAATGGAAACTTTATGTTTGTGTATACAACACACATTATTTAGTTTTTTTAAAACATGATGGTTTATATTTTCTAAGATACATAACTTTTTGTGCAAAAAATCAGCTTCCAAAAATAAGAAAATTAAATAAAAATTGTAAGTGAAAAAAAGTTTTTTAGTAAAAAAATGAAAAATCTCAGTAGCTAAAAGAAAGACCTTAAAACAACTGTGCAAAATCTCGCTGCTGAATTTCTATTGTGTCCTGAGATAATGGATCTTAAAGTTAGAAAAAAATAACATTACCGAGATACCAGGTATCATGTGCCCTTACAAGAACATACCAGTTTACGATCATGGATAACATGCGACTCCCTCTGGAAAGGAGAGAACATTGCATCCTCCATCTAAGCCGAAGGCTCTAGCAACAAAAGGATTTCAGGGGATGGACTGAAGTGGAATCACACCGAGAGAATGAAACTCATACATGGCTAGTCTCCCATGATCAGCCCTGGTCAACAACTTCTCCTCAGTCTAAAGGATCGGAACCCAGAAAATGATTCTATCCATAAATAAAACCAAATAAATATAACTTCCACTAAATACATAATTATGTGCTTGGTAAACAAAAGACACAGCAGCAAAGACTGTTGTCCAGGTTTTGAGATTAGCAGAGAGATATAAATCTTTCCATTCTCCTTACGTTCCGTTTCATTCCAACATACAGAGTTTAATAGAAAATACAACTGAATTGTGACAAAAATAGGTTCAAATAAGTTTTATAATCTAAAACTCAATTTTTTTTTTCTTTTATAGGCAATTAAAGCTCAATATACAAATAAAAATGAATCATAACCATAAAATAAAATTACTTCATAAGTAGTATAAAATTAACTAACCAATGATAGCTTCAATAGTAATGTACGATGCATCAATTTCTCGAGCAAACTCTCTGACAGCTTGATTTGGATCTTCATATGTATGAGGATCAATGTATGTTCTAGAATTTGTTGCTCCAACTTGTGTAAAAAGAGGCGTTGTCACTAAAAAAAAAAAACAAAAAAAAAACGGGAAAATATTAAATTTTTTTATAATTATTTCACAAACAGTTTAATAGATTTTTAAACTACAAAAAATTGTGCCTCACTACTTGTAAATTTTCTTTAAAACATTACATCTAAAATAAAATTAAGATTAAATGCATTACTTTTCCAACAATCAATTCATTTCTAAAGATGTTATCCTTTTGTAATTTAGTTTATTTAGTTCTGTTTGAAACAGATGCTCATAAATTATTTTTAAATACAAAAGAAACATAATTAGCCAACCTGGTGTTAAACAATTTTTATCGAATTACTTCAGACTGCTGCAAGTAAACAAACTTTTTCTTCAGGTGCATTTTGGTAAAGTAACAGTAATTACTTTACATGTCATAATCATAGTTAAATCATTAATTTTTTACTCATTTGAACACTTCTGAAAAGTAAAAAAAATTGTAAAATTAAGTGATTTTATTCTCTGCTTCCCAAAATCATGTTTATAATTATGGGCAGAAATGAGTAAGAAAGGCCTCAATATAATTATTTTTATCAATACTACTACTAGTCTGCTATAAAGTTTTAGTATAAATAAAACAATGTTACAACAAAAACAATACTATTGTAACAATTCACAATAATTTTATCATAGATAAATGTATTTTGCAGACAAGTATAGTGAAATACATTTTATGGCAATTATCATTATCTTTTAATTCAAAATAATTATAATTATTTGTTTATCTTTTTATGTCAATGATGTTAACAAAGAATAATAGTAAAACAGTTCTGTAAAAAAATCATTTAACTGATTATCAGTAGATAATCAATTAGTTACAAATATAAATAGCATCAACTACCCATATCAGCATCATCTGGCTTAATAAACAATTTTTTCCCCTACAGCTTCATTACGATCTATATTCTCCTCCTCCTTAAAAACAAACTAAATAAACATGCAGACAGTTTTTCTTAATACATCTTGGAGATTCCAGTGGCAGGGAGGACTTTGCTAACAAACAAAGATGTCTGTTATAACAACACTTTTCACTTACATCAAATATTTGCTTATTATAAAAATTTGTATATATACATTATAAACAAAACATCATAATTCTTTTGTTCTTTCTTTTAAATTATCTTTTATTAAAAGAAAAGTCAAATGCTAATTAAAATAAAAATCAATGTTTGAGTGTTTTATTAGTCTCATATGAGTACAGTATTAGCAAGTAATACAATTAAAAGCCCAATAAACATTAATAAGCAATATAAGACCACTGAATGAAATACAAAAAAAAAACCAACAACTTCTAGTAATTGCATTAAAAAATATTATCACAGTTTATAAAAAAAAAAACACTATTAATTGTAAATTTTTAAGGGAAAAATATGCAAGCAAAAATTAAACTACATAAAACATGGGTACTACTTACTGCCATTTGTATGTGTGGTAACTATGGGTGGGTTATCCAAATTGCAGTGCACTGTAAAATAAACAAGAGAATGCCACAAAAAAAGCTTAAAGCACACAAAAACGCATAAAATAAAATAAGACACAACAAAAAGCACATGCAAACCAATAATGCAGAATGAAAACCTAAAAATTGTCATTTGGCACTCATTATTCAACGATAGATTAGCTAACTGTATAATTCATAAAATAAAAAATTACTATTATTATTATTATTTAAAAAATTATTTATTACATAAAAAACTAATCAACTATATTCTAGTACATAAAAAATATAATGAAAAGGAATAATAAATAAATATATATAAAACTTAAAAAAGTCCTCTTCTGCCATTGGATACCAAACCTTAACTTATCATGCCATAAAATAACATGCTTCAAATTTTCATGCATATAATAGAACAGTAGAATAGATAACAAATATAGATCAAACTAGGTATAAAATAAAAAATAATAATAATGTAACAAAGTATATTTAACACTGTAAGAGCAGTGACATATAAAACAGCTGTTTTGAAGAACTGATTTTTAAAGAATATTAAATGTGAACTAACCATAAGAATTTCAGTTTAAATGACATGAGAAATAAAAAAATTATAAACAATCAGAGAAACATGAACTTTGCATTAATACAAAAGTGAAAATAACCCAATAAATATACAAGTAAACTGAAAAACATAGCTTAATGATACACAAAGAAACTCTTCAAGAGAATAATCTTCTTATAATACCTAATAACTGAGCTTTTCAAATATGAAATTATTACCAATTAGTTTATTTAATAAATAATAAAAAATTAAATATTAATTTAACATAGATTATTTGATCTATTTATAAATTATTATTGTCTCATGTAAGGTAGGGGACTCACGATAGTATAAAAATCTGTTGGCTTTGTAAGCCAAGGTTCAAATCCAAAAAACTTAGTACATCCAACAAAAATGATTTACATATTATTTGAATTCCCACTAAACAAGCTCCATTGAGTAGCTCATTTTTAGTAATAGATGAAGTTAAAAATGTAGGGACAAAGTGCTAACCAAGATGGGGTCATCCCCTATGTAACTTTTTCTCAACCTATATCTGTTCATACGTTAGAGCCTGTAATAAAGATAATAATTTAATACATTAGTTCATCTAACTTTTCATTCAAAAATGATATTATTTATCTTTTTCTATAAATTAAAACAATGTTACTAAAAAATGAATGATATTTTAATATAGACATAAGATGAAGAATCAGCAGCATTTATTTTATGTTAATTTTTGGCAGAATCCCATAGCTGGACATCAATTAGAAATATAATGAAAAATCTTGGTTTTTGTAATATGAAGACTATTTAATTAATTTGAAAAAGTCACTGACAGAAGACATAGTTACTGAGTTAACATATAACTTATTGATTACTTACATAATTTGTCCCTTTAAGATAACGTTTTTTCCTTTTCATTGACTATAAAATTATTAACTGTACATGAGTTTTGATTCTGGTCCTACAAATTTATAATATTAATATTGAATAAAATGTTTCAATAATAATATAGGCCAACCCAAGGTAAAAAGTTTTCTGTTATTTTTAACAAAACTTTTTTTAATTAAAATATTACAGAAAATGTTTTAAAAGCATAAATGCTCTTGAACAAAATCAAACCACACCATAAAACATTTTTTTTTTTTCTTTAGTAGTTATGATATAGAATAATATTCTTTTATTTTTGTTACAGGACTGTAAATAATAGAACCTTCTATAATACAGTTAATATTAAAATTCAATACCCTCAATATATGAAACAGATTTACAAAATGCAACAAAAATTAATCCATTTCCTACTGAAATTACAATCATTGAAAATAGACAGAAAATTTGAAGAAGATAACAAAAGTTTTGAACAAATTGAGCAAATTTTATCAATAATCAACAGAACTCAATGTAAGAAAATGTTTCAGGACATATAAATGATAAAATAGCCCCAAAAATTAGAAGAAAAAACTGGAAATGTTAAAATTTAAATTATGTAATTTCAGTGTTAAAGTAATCACTTTTAAAATACACAGCAACAAAATATTTAAAAGAAAAATATATTTTTAAAAATTAATCCTAAAAAATAAATATATAGCAAACAAGTCAACATAAGGAACAAAAAAAAATTTAGCTTTGAAACGAACATTACCATGCAGTGAATGTAAATATTTTTCTGTGTCAAAACTTACTGTAAGTAACTACAAGTCCTGTGTTAGTTGCATGAATAACAAAACAAATGTGCTTATTGTGGAACAATAGTAAATAGTAAAAAGAGAGTTTACAAGAAATTATAAATAACAGAAAACAAAACTAACGTGACTTTATATACACTTTTACTTAATTTGAAATACACAGATTCAACTTGAACAATATAGTGCAAGAAGAAAAAATAATTATTTAAATATAACCTGTCTCTATGTAAAATAATAATAGTAAAAATAATTATTACTTTTTATTATAAAAGTAAGATTACATTGGACAATCAGTAAAAAGTGTTAATGAACAGCCAAACTAATCTATCCCAAACAATAAATAACTAGTGCCAAAGATTAAATTTCAATAAATTTTGCAGCAAAATAAATTAAAACTAATTAAAATATCAGTACAAAGTTGTGATAATTTTTCGCAACTTTGTAGTTCATGGTTAGAAATAATACCATGTTAAAAATGCATTTTAAGACACTAAATCAATTGCTAACATACACAAGAGTCAGCTAGAAAGTAAAGTAAAGTAATATTGTTTGTGATGCTGACTTTTCACTCATGATACAATATCAGTTTGTTTTCTGCTGTACAAACTCAGCAGAGTTATCTTTTATAACTGTAACTACATTTATTGTTGTTTTCCTGATTTATGATGTGTGGAAAAATAGAAAATCCTGCAAGTTGAGAAATTTGAGATGCGATTCAGTTTTTAAATGTAACACAATAGATAGCCAAGTAAAACTCTATATACCAATAAAGAACTGAAAATGTATATGCATACAGTGGAATTATATGATGAGTATATGCATGATTAAAGTATGTGAAAATTATGTACTTTGTTCTATGAAGGAAAACCGAATATTAATTATTAAACTGTACATCTCTTTCTTAAAACTAATGAATTGAAGCAAAAAAAAAAGAAGAGTTATAAGAATAGACATTTCACTATTGACAGACTACATAGTGCACTTCTTAGATGTCAAGTTCTCTTGTTCAGCTAGAGCTGAGAACAACTTAGGTATAAAAAAAATTTGTCAGATGTGCTCCTAAATTACTGTTAAAAGAAGAAAAGACAGCAAAATTAATACAAATTGGAGCAACCTGACATTTTAAACAAGAGCAAGAGAATGATAAACTGTTTAATTATATTTATGAAGCAAGGATATGTTATAAAATTACTCAAAGTAAAAGGAATCTATGAAACAGCATTATTCTGGACCTCAAAACTGAAGTAAATCAAACAAATTCTGGGCAACCAGAGTTCAAGAATTTCCAGATTAGAAAGACCTCTTTATGCCAAGAAGTACAACAAATACATAGGAAAACTATGAAATACTTAACTGATTTTGTTGCATATAAAAACCTACTCTCAAACGACAATGTTTTATTTCATAGTAACTCTTGCCTCACTAGGCTGCAAAAATTCAAGTACTGTTTCAAAAATCTGGCTGGGAAATATTTGGGATCCACCAAACAACCCTGACTGGTATCACAGTAATATTCATTTGTTTCCTAAATTAAAAGAATCTTAATATAATAATATTACATTGTTCAAATTTAAAGATAAAAAAGTAAATACAAAACAATTGATTGTAGATATCAATACCATATATCTTTTTCATTACTAGTTTCAAAGTTATATCAGCTAAATGCTCTTTACTTTCTGGATGACCTTTCTTTATATATGAAAGAAATTATTCTGTCCCATTTAGGATTGCCATAACAATTAAAATAATAATGAACTAATACCTGACCGCTTTTAGGGTCAAGCAAGTAATTGTAATAGTTAAAATAAAACACTATCAAGTGAATAATATCATTACACAATTTAGCTTGACAAAAAAGTAAACAAAAGCTATTAAAGGTAGAAAACTTTGTTTCATAAGGCAGTTGAAGAGAAAACAAATTTAACATTCCATTTTCAAAATAAATTCATTTTGCTGCAAAACATATGGCAACCAAATTTTCAAATAAATAAAAACTACAAAATATAAATATTATTAAAAAAACTGTATGGTACTAAAACAAAAAAATAAATAAATGTAATAGACTAACTTAAAAAACTATAATATTTTTACTAAAATTATATTCCAACTTGTATTTGCATCAATTTAATGTTGGTACTCAAAATATTTTTAAAAATATTTTTAAGTGAATGAAACAAAATAACAAATACAAAAAAAACACACACACACACAATATATATGTGCAATAAACATGAACAAATATTGTATTATGTTCATTTGTAAATTTAGTAATATTACTGTACATAAAGCAACATTGTCACAAAAAATGTGCAAAAATATTTTTTTGTAATCTTAATAAAAAGATGTTAATTAATAGGAACACAACAAAAGCTACACAAAACATTAAAAAAAATGAAACATCAATTTTGTATAAAACACATTAGATTTAGGATTAGGTATTAAGTAAATTTCTAATTTACATGGTAGAAAAAACTATAAAACAATTTAGATAAAAAGTCAAATAAAGCAACAAAAATTCCAAGAGTTTAGCAATTAAAACTGAATGTCATTTACACATTATCAAGTATAAAAGTAGCAGATTACCTTTATAATATAAAGTTGTATTAAATTTTAATTAAAAGTTATGTTAATATATAACTTTTGAATTTTATAACCTTACAATTCATTTTCTTCTGGTGCAATTTAGATTAGTAATATAAACATTAAGAAAATAGTGAATCCTAGCTAATAAAATTATTTAAATTTTATAAAATAAAATATGTGAAGTGTAAATCCTGAAAATGTTACACTCTTAAAATACTATTTCAACAATATAAAAATGTTGTCTCACATAGATTCCTGTAATATCATTTAACTCATTGAACAATATGAATGTTCAATGAGTTATAATTAAAAATGAAAGAAAATTGAAATCTAAAAGAATGCTGAAGTCTATAACTGTCATAACAAAGAAAAAAAATTAATTCTAAGCTTTCATCATTAAGTGAAAAGATTTTGATATAATCAAGACATATTGCCCCCAGATATTGATGTTTCATTAATATACACAAAAAGCACATTTACTGCACACTTCTGCCAATAATGAACAAACATTTAATATAACTCACCTTCTCCATTACGGTATTCCAAAGTATCACAGTCACTTGGTTGTTTTTTGTTGCATTCATCATTTCCACGACTGCAAAAAATTAAAAAGTAAATTAACAATTTTGTTTCACTGAAGTGAATCAATCTTAATATGTGATGCTGTTACATGCTAACAAATTTATTAAATGTTTTTACATGTTTACTGCTGGGAGTTGCTGCTACTAACACTATCTTGTCTCAGTCCACCTGATGATAACAATGAACTAATAGAACTTTATTTCATAACTGTAAATATTGTGTTATAATTCACCGATTAAAATAAGAACATAACATGAAAATATACGACCATATATTATAAACTGTAATTCCATGTACCAACATGGAATTGCACACACCACATGTCATAACATACAACTGTTTTCCTGCATGTACTATGTGTACTAATATAAAAAAGTAATTAAATATTTTTATGATAAAAGTACAAAGAAATTTGAAATTACTCTTAGCCAAGAAGTATTATTAATTATTAGTTAAATTACCTGCGCAAGAAAACAACAGTCATTATAATGATAATAACTAATAAAACAACGACAGCCACTGTTGCACCAGCAATAATCCGTACTTGCATGTTATCTTCATCACCAATGTATGCTGAAATCATACAAAATAAAATCTAAAATTTCAAATACAATCACACATTAATATAAATATAATAAATATTTTGAAAGATGAAATAATTTATAAATACAAATAATAAATTATTTCCCTGTACGCATAATATTGAAATTCAATTTTCCTTACTTGATGAATGAATCAAGATTGGGATGCTTAATGAAAAAGCATCATTCTGCTGACATAGCCAATTCCATTATTGAACTGATTAAAATAATTATTTTCTGTACATGTTAAAATTATTAAATATACAATGTAAATATATAATATAAATCGATCACCTACTGATCTTACTCATAAATTACATTCAACTCAGCACATACAAAATTCCTTTCAGAATCTTCCTTGATAACTTTTTTAATTTAAAAGCAATCTGGGCCAGTATTTTATCACCCTGTAACTGTTTTTATAATTTTAACTGATACATTCTAGAGAGATAGAATAATTTCTTTAAGAGAATTAAGATTCAAAAAAAATAATCACAGTTTAACATTTTTATTTAAATTTTATTGAAATGTTAATAAGATTATCTTAATAAGATGAAATGATAATAAGATTACCTTGTTAATAATTTTAGTTATGCATTGAAAACAAAACTAAAATTATACTACTTGTTTTAGAAAGAAACAAGAAGAAGTTGACTAAATGCAGAAGGCAAAATAAATTTAATATTAAAAAATGAAACAGGTTATAAAATGCAATACTAAAAAAACTCAATCTTCAATAAATTTTAACTGAACATATCAGTCATGAAAAATGTCCTCCTAGCATTAAAAGAAAAGCTTACAGTGTAAGTATTATAAATCTTATAGATTGCAAAAGAATTTAAAAAACCGAATCAATGAAACTAATCGTTATTAGTTACATTTAACTTTTCTAAAAGAAGTAAGTATGCTTTGGCAACTGGTCCTGTTGATCCTGGCTATTAGTTGTCTCATGTTTGAGACAAACATGGGACAACCAATATTTGAAACCCAACTAAACACAAAGCTTTACTACAGTTGCATCAGTTAGACATTTTTGTATGTATCAGTAAAATAAAAAAATTGATTTTTATGATTTAAAAGAAATACATTTAAGTTCATAGATGATATAATTAATTACATTGTGCTAGTTCTAAAAGAGAATACTAATCTAAGAAAACTGATAAATAATATAAATTTTTTTAACTTTACCGTTACCTGTTCCTAAGACTTGACCAGTGGTTTTGTAAATTGGTGGGCTGAATTCACCCCAACCATGAGTAGTCTTAGCTCTTACTTGAAATCCATACTCAGTTCTTTGGCGTAATCCAGTAAATGTTGCCTTTTGCTCACCAGTCAGTTTACTTGTTGCATTTGAATCATCTTGTCTCGTGAAGCAGCGAATCTGTAATTTTAATTTCATTTTAAAAAATAAATTTTTTCTTAATTTAATTAAACATTTTTTTTCTGTCCTAATAGAGAGCAATAAAATTATTAATGAAATTTCAGGAGATAACAATTATCACTGCTTTCTTAAGTGGAATGCGATTAATTAGCACAATATATTTATTAAAAAAAATCACATCATGCCAAATGTTCATAGATAATCATCTACTCACCAATCCAAAACTAATCTAAATTCAGAATTATTCACTTTGACTACAGTTAACCAGACTAATGTCATTAAAAAAAATGTTATTTTATTGTATTTTAAAAGTGTACCATTGTAAAAATTTTACAGTGTGACAACATTTAGCCCAGTGAACAGAATTTTGCTGATGAACTTATATAAACACACTCAATGTTGAACTGTGGTTCCATATACTCATAAGCATGTCACAACTTTTTCTTATAGAAATTGTAATAATTATTATTTGGAATTATGTAATTACTTTAGATTATAATATTATCAGTGAAATTTTATTGAAGTTTTATAAATTCCTAGCAAAAATAAGATTTGTAACATAATTAATTATAACAATAAAAAAAAATTACTTAATGTGACCAAAGATTTTTAAACACAAAAAAAATTTGATTAAAAGAAAAAACAGTTACCAATTCTGAAATTAAAGACTACCACGGAAACAATTTAGAGGGAGATGAACACAATAATAAAAAGAAAAAGCTTTAGAAGTTTTGCTACTGAAAGAACAGTATCTGTGACAAATACTGCCCAAACAGTTTCATCATATGATTTATTAAAAGTGTGCAATATGATAATAATGTTAATCACTTGTTCTCAAAGTGTTAATAAACAAATATTTTACACTTAAATCTTAAAATGTCATAGCTATTTTGGTTGAACATCTAATTAAGATTTTATCATGAGAACCTTATTACCTAATTCACACTTGATTTTAATTTATAAAAAATTATATTCTCCAATTGATTACATGATTAAAACAAATTCTAATAATAACATCTGATGATATAGAGTACTCTGAATATTTTGAATTTAGAAAAAATGACAGATATTATAGTTTGCAGAACTGTTTTAATTAACATACCCCAGGCTAGACTACAACAGAACAGTATCTAATTATAGCAAATAGAAAACTGATGCTAAATAATGTTGTTTCTTTTTGACAATGAATTAATTCACCATATAAGATTACAAAGAAGCTTGTATATGGGAATATGAAAATGTAGATTGTAGCATATGAAAAATGTTTGCCTAACCAGTATTTGAATCCGGGACCTCCAAATGAAAGACTGATGAGATGTGATCTCTATTCATGGAGATTGATGATGTGGCAGATTTTACACTCTAATGAAGCTATAAGAATTATACATTATGGCCCTTCCAGCTGCCTAAATCTTTTACCTTAATAACAGTCACCAAAACTTACATCAGATTTTGATCAAATTGTGAAAAATATAATGTCATTAAAAGACATTTTAAAGTAGATAATTTTCAAATTTAAAATGGAGAATATATTACTATACTGTTCATATATAACATCCGATAATCAATATCAAATGCAAGTTATTAATAGTTCATATTTTAGTAATAACTTAAAAAAACTTACCTCATAATTCAACACAACATCAGGTGAATCCATATTTTCATCTGTAGTTATAGGAGGATCCCAAGCAAGAGTAATTTCAGAAGCTTTAACACTTATAACTCTAACATTATTTACAGATGCAGAAGTAACAGAAGCCTCAGTAGTAACAGTTATATCAACAGACTGTCCTTGTTCATTTGTAAGGTCACTTACTCCATTTGCAGAAAATATCTGAAATTTGTATGTAGTTACAGGACTAAGCCCTGATACTGTTATTTTTGTATCATTAAACACCTCCTAAATAAAAATTAAAACAGAAAAATAATAAAATATAATTTAAATAAATAACATAAAAAATAATATGATTCTACACTAATCGTAAATTGTAAACAATTTACTACAGTAAAATGACACTTTACTACTATTTACTTTTAGTTTCTGTAATATGATTTTATTTATCAGTAATCAATAATGAAAATGGAAATTCTTCTAACCATCTGTAGCAGAGAAATATATATACATTTGTAAACGTATGTAGCCCATTCTAAATGTTAATAGAACAGTACAGATATTTGTACAAATTTTCAGAGATGTTTTTTTGTATTTTTTTTAGAAAGTAAGAAAGAAAAAAATTTCACTGAAATACAGTTTCAAATGTGCATTTTGCTTCAGATATGCTCTCTTTAACTGTTTAGCCTCCGGAAATACCGTAAGGTATTACTTCAGAAGATGAATGAGGATGATGTGTATGAATGTGAATGAAGTG